>APFE030613683.1:91826-111785 GCA_000404065.3 Pinus taeda | reverse complement strand
AATTTATTTATTTTAATTTTATAAAATCAATGTTATTTTGAAAAAAATTATTCATTCCTAATTAATCAATAGAATTATTTGGGATAAATAAAATTAATTAATTAATTAATTAAATCAAATTAAGATTATAAAAATTATCTTAATAAAATAAAAAATAATATAATAAGATTAATAAAAATTACTTAATAAAATTTCCCAAGCCGACAGTGGTTCTCCAAAATCTATCCTCAATAAGTATTTATTTCTCCATTGCAGCTCATCTTTTATCAACATTCTAAAAGTCCTGATGATGGATCCCATTTGGGATCTGAAACGTTGGCATAAAAATCTTCATACTGTGGGTTCTTCGGTTTCTAATTCAACAGATACGAACCACAGATCTCTAAAATCCAGAATAAGTTTTGATTTTCAAGTCTTTTGCTGCTTTTTCTGTCGCTTTTGTTTCCTTGGCTTGTGTGAGTGTTTTTTTGCATGTTTTATTGAATGATTGTTGGTTTTTTAGCTTGTTTTAACTTGTAGAAGTGTTGTTTTAAGTTTTGCATTGCCTTTCTTAAGCGTCGCATCCATAACCCATTTTTTGCACTAATGGTAATTGTTGTAGAGACTCTTATCACAAGCTTCGTTGTTCATCCATTTGACTGATTTCTGCACTTGCTTTGATTGCATGCATGACCATTTACTCATATTTATACCATCCTTCATTCATGCATTCAGATATACCTATTTTGAAGTTTCCCTTGGGCATATCTAGGCTGCCTTGGCTCAGATCTAGCTCTTCTCGACATGCACTGTGTATTTCTAGAACTCAAGGCTCTGCCTTGGCTCAATGAATTGCATAGAGGATGTCAATCACTGGCTCCAAATGCGCTCTGCATAGTTCAAGGAGTAAGTCTCGATTCTTTCCCACTGGGATTGCACAATATGTAGTCCTAGCCAACATCAAGCCAAACTGAATTGTGCATTGTGTAGTTCCAATCTGCAACAAGCCACATTGGACTATGCTCTGCGTAATTCCAGTAATCAATAGCTCTCACTAGCAACCGGGACTACGTAATGCGTAGATCTAACTGACAATCCCTCACCTCTGAGAGTCACAACTGTGTAATCTTGCCCAATAGTTTCCTAGTTTGTTGCGTGATTGATCCTTGAAGTGATTTGTGATTTTAAGCTGACATTTTCTCACTGTGAGTGTTTGCTTTGTCTCCAAGTACATAAGTTGTTGAGCAACTTCTCAATAGTACAGACAACATGGTTTCCAAGAGAGCTAGATCAAAGGATATTGTAGAGAGCAGCACTAGATATGTAGTTGAAGATGTACTAATGAACTTACCCATCTATGCAGACAAGCAACTATTCGTAGAGAAGGACATGAAGATTATCCGGAAAGAAATACAGGACATATTTGTAGGTAGCTTCAAGGAAGATATGGAAGATTGACAAGTCTATGTCAACATCCATAAGTTAGGATTGTAAAAGGTTGAATGAAGGTACCCTGCCTTCTCGTGCACGTATATCATTCATTGGATTGTCTCACATACCGATCCTGAGACAATGACAGTGAGCAGTAGCAGTGGAACCAACTTTCCACCTTCAGGAAAGAAAACTACCATCAAATGTATCACTTTCCATAGCTGGTGAACCACATGGATGCACTGTTCTACACTCCTAACAACAATGCGAACACTAGAGACATCATGAAGCTTTGGGTAAAAGATCCATTGAAGTTTAGAGTGACACCCAACTAGGTCTACAAGACGAAGTCACTCAGGAAGGCTTACCAACTCTTGGTCATATTTGCATGCCTCTTGTATGGTCAAGAGAGCATGAAGACCTTTCCATAGAGTTGGGTGGTTATGTTGGATCAATTGGAAAATGAAGGAGGGCCATTCAACTCATCTGACATGTTGGCTCTTCAACTAAAAGTGCTTGTGTCTAATTTTTAGAGTTTTCCTAAGGATTATCTAGCAAGATTATTTATGTCTACGTACTTGCTTGATCCTATCTATGCCCAACAACAGTTCCCTAGCATTGGTTGGACTTGGACACCATCAGAGGATGTTGTGAACATCTGTTGCAAGTTTCTCTCTTAGTGTAGCTACCAAGGAGTCATGGTGAGGCTTTTAGACCACTTCATCACCCTGCTGTACAAGATGGTATTCAAATAGGATCCACCTTGCATGTCCCAAGAACCGATGTAGGCATTTCTTAACATTATAGATTGGTATGCCTCACCCAGTGGAACCTTCATCATGATGTTTAGCATGCATAAGCCTTTGCATGAGCTACTGAGGTTTGCCATGGATAAGATGGTCATGCAAGAGGTTGTGTATCACATCTCTATAGGGTTATCAATAGGACTGCGCAGGAGGAAGAAGGCACCATGGCTTACTCTTCCTTTATAGATTGGGTTATACGGGATTTGTACCTTGAAGGATGTAGATGTCGAGGCTGAGGAATTGAAGAATTTTGGGTTCAACACCAAGAGTTTTAATTGATATGATCCCCACTACATATGCAAGAACCACTATGTGAAGGTGTATTACCCATGGATCCACGAGGCATGTCATTGGCTAGAGGAAGATACTTGGAGGTATTACTACAACTCCTCTAGGCTTAATGAACCAATCAACATGGCTGTAGAATGGAAAGAAACACTGCAGGAAACAACACCACAGGAAGAAACAACAACAACAATAGTGAGCAAAAAATCAGTGCAAGACAAAGGAAAGAGGAATATTACCGAGAGCGCAGAGGTTGAGAAAAGCTACAAGTTCAGATAAGATCCTCTTGTTGAGAAAGTAGCTTTGGAGATAGAGATAAAGAGGCAACAACATGAAAGGAGACTAGAATGAACGAAGAGAGAGAATAAAAGGTTGTAAGATACAAAAAGGAAGTTGTAGGAGACAAAGAAGAAGCTAAAAGTAGATCAAGAGCTCAGGAGGAGAGAATGGGAAGAGAAGTAGAAACATGAAGATGAGGAAAGGAAAGGCACACTGAAGGAGAAAACTATGCCTATAAAGGTTGAAAAATCAGAGAGCCAACACATGAAGAAGAGGGTGAGCAGGTGCAAGTTCAGTAACTTGCTCAGTAGGTTGAGCAGATGGTTGAGGCAATGGACATGGAGACGAAACATGAGCTACATGACCAAGACACAAATCTCATGCTGAGAACATATGAGGTTGCACCACAATCTCTGCCACCTCCAGAATCACAAAAAGTACCAAGTGAGCAAGGAGAGGTTTTTCTACTTGATGATGATCTGGAGATAGATGTGTACAATCTATCATTTGAAAAGTCACAAGACAAGATTGTACAGGCACAAAAAAAGAAACCCTCATATGATCACACATCACTTGCACACATAAAGGAAAGGGTGATTGTGTCAGATGTTAGAAGACATCCAACTGCCATGGCCGAGGCTTCTAAGGATTATGTAGAGGCCATGAATTCAATGGTCAAGTTCTTGATAGTAGAGAATGATCAGATGGTGAAGGATAGAGAACAGAGCAGTCTGTAGGATCCTCTATGGTAGAAATGAAGAAAGAAATACTTGCAGAGATATCAAATTTGGAGACCACCATGTGGAGGTTGTATAACAGATTTGTCATCGTGCATAAAGTGGTTTTCCATATACATAGTTTAAGTAGCAGTGCACGAAGACAACCCAAACTCTCAAAGACATCCACATTGCCATTGCGCATGTATAGGAATGGACAATGTGGTATAAGGGGGGCCCACTTTACTTGCACAAGATGATGAAGCCGCATGCAGAGCTAGACAAACACACATTTAGATGTTGATCCGGAACTATGAGCATCTCCATCCACTAATCACCAAGATTGAGGCTTCCTATGCGTGATTGTATAGGAGTCTAGATTTCATAGTGAGGAAAAACAAGATCCCTTCAATCGTAACCCTCACTCAAGCCATGAGGAAGAACTAAGTCACGCTGGAGGTTGGTAGGTACATAGAGAAGGTGATGTGTGAAGCCACTAGTGATGACTTGTAGGTAAGCGCAAAGAACATGCAAAAGTACATTGGTGGTCCAGCCACACTCAAGCCAATGTTGCGCATGGCTCAGGATGAGTTGGATAGAGGTTCCAGAACCATATACCCAGAAGCCATGGAGGCAAGTGTCTACTTCGATAATGACATCACCAAACAATACAAGGACATGGTAGCACACTACCAAGCTTGGTATTAGTTTGTCAACGAAGACCACCACGAGGAGGTTACTGAGTTGGTCTTTCCCTAAGACCCTGGGTCATGTTGTTTTTCTTATTAGGCTAACTCAATCCTATTTTGTCCCACATGGGTATATGTGAAAATTGTATTGTTGTAAATATGTTGTAAGTGAAATTCCAAGTTTCACTAGTAGAATGTGAACAATCACTATGTAATGTGAAGAGTCATGAAGGTAGTCCAAGAGTCAAAGGAGAATGTTAAGGGTCATCCCACCCTTTTCTATATATAGAACCTCATAAATCATAGTGCAGGCTTTTGGGAGTCAATATTTTGGATATGCATTGCTTAGAGGAGGCTTGGAGAGTATTATGATGCGCCTTGGCTTCTCCACAAAGTAGAATGAGTACATCTCTTTGGAGGAGCAGACGATGTTGAATATAATTATCTATTATTGGGGCTAGTGGCTGTCAATGGTGTATGTATGGATGGAAATTTCACTTAATAATATATAACAAAGCCAACACGTTTTCATGCATATGGTGTTATTATAGTTGGACTATCTTGGTTGCTTTAGCAATGTATGTTATTTAACTTACACATTTGTGTATGAACTATTTTGTATGCAATTGTATGAATCTTGTTGGAGACATGTTGTTCGTTTAACCCATCACTTTGGTTTGTGGACTATTCCGCTTTCCAGCTTGTGATGTCATTCCACTCATGTGTTCCTTTCAAGTTGCATATTGTTACATGCTTCTACGGTGTTAGAATTGGTTTGGTCAGTCCTCCGTCAGAGATCAAAACTGTTTATGCATTTCATTTTTAGGAGTCCCGCTCCATTCACCTAGCTACATTGCGCTAGGGGCATGCCATAATCTGATAGAAAAGATCATGCTAGTCATTTTCCCTCATGTCTGGCTTCTGCTGGCTTAGGTCTTTTGTCAATGATCACTAAAGTCCATAACAGTCAAGGTCTGGTCCTTTAATGGAAAAAATTCATTTTCGATAATTAGGTCTAGGGATTAATCGATTTGGTCTTCAACCATGTCCAATAAAGCCGTGCAGGCTAGAGTGATGCCCTTACAAAGTTATGATTCAGAGAGTTTCATCGTCATGTTGATAGACTTTGACTGTTCTTCAAAACTCTGTTTTGAAGAAAAGTCAAATAGTGTCATTTGCGATAAAATTTTCAAAAAGTCGTCAGTTGATTTCTTTAGGTGTAGTCCTGGTTTCCATGGCCAAATGCCCTGTCATGCAATCCCTGCAAAGAGTGCCGAAAATTTC
This sequence comes from Pinus taeda, assembly GCA_000404065.3. Taxonomy (NCBI): domain Eukaryota; kingdom Viridiplantae; phylum Streptophyta; class Pinopsida; order Pinales; family Pinaceae; genus Pinus; species Pinus taeda. The sequence goes on along the minus strand of APFE030613683.1, from coordinate 106,316 downwards.
ATCATTTGAGCTAAAATTTCAAAGGAAAGTGAAATTCAGTGTTGCATTAAGTCAGTGAAAAAGTGTCAAAACATAACATTAGAAAAATGGGTTTTTGGAGAAGCAAAAATTTAACCCATGACTTCAAAGTCTTTATATACAATTTTCCACCAAAATCAGAGGCATTGGTGAGAATCAAGTGCATAGGGAAACATTGCAAAGTGTTTGAGAGTGCATAGTGCAAGTTTGGAGTGAAATTGGAGGCAGTTTTTAGGGCACAACGCATACACAAAGGTGCGTGGCACACACACAGGGCGCGACGCATAGAGCCACCCCTCAGTGCATTTTTTCAACAGGCGCGGCGCATATAACGGGCACGTCGCATATAATGGGCGCGGTGCACTGGGTTTGGCGCGCAGCGCACACCCACAAAGGGCCGACAACGTGCCAAATCACCTCAAATTGCTTGTGATACCCATCAAATTGACAGGTAGGCTCTATATCACGGCTTGCTCATCAAAGTTTATGGATGATATGGTGGTTTATGGCTCTATTTAAATTTCCACAAAACTCATGAAACCAACTACTCAAAAACCATTAAAACCATGGTGGCTAGGGTTGCAAAATTGTGGTGTTAGTGCCAAGGTTCCATTTCACTCCTCATTTTTCCCTTGCTTGCCATTTTTCCCTATCCTCCCTTTCTTATTTTTCCTATTATCCCTACCCTAAAACACTACCAAACCGTATCCCGTATCCCTCCACTCTTTGGTCAACATAGCACCCCAAACCCTACCTTATCAAAACCCCAAAACCCTACCCTATCAAATACCCAAACCCCCTACATATCCCTAAACAAACTTCTCCCCATAACCCCTATTCCCATCATATTACTCCCCTCCTAATACTCCCTTTTTTTCATTGTTCCCCTTGGTGGCAGATATCACAAAAGCACCCAGCTTCACACCATCATCAAAGGGAAGCCTAAGTACAGTACACACAGAAGTCATGGCATCAGAGCATTCATCAGAGTATGAGATGGAGACATAAAGTGACTCATCCTCGAAAGAACAGGCTCCTAGGAGACATCACAAGAGTGGCAAACATGTTAGGGATGAGCCAACTACCCTCACTGAATTGCAATCCTGCCTTCTTGCCATGTCATGCTTCCAGCACCTATCATGTTTTGAATTTTGTCAAAGGGTGCCTAATGTTAGAGTTCATCATGAGTTGGCCTGTCTTTTTGTGCTTCACCTACATGGAGGTCAGTCTATCTTGGCCGGGGTCACCTTCACATTGACACCCGAAACAATCTAAGTGGCAACCGACATACCGAATGTTGAAGAACAGTGGCATAAGAAGAAGAAGGTAGATAAGCAACACTATGAGCCTTACATTAAGGCCAGATTCTTGAGGCAGCTCAAAATAGTCTTTCCATTTAGATATTTGAAAGATGAGTATGCTCCACTCATGAAATTGATCATGAAGTACTTCAGCTGTGAGGGGAGGTTCTCTTGACTATATGCCTATCACATCAAGTTTCTCATGCACTTTACCAGGGTGAGGATGATGAACCTCCCATTTTTCATTTGTAGGAACATAGAGAGGATGAACACCTTCATGCAGCATAAGACCCCTCAGCAGCAGCTTAACAATGTTTATCACTTTGCTCTTATCCGGATTTTGGTGGATCATCAATTGGGATTGTAGGGCATAACTTGGGAGGACTTGATCTCCCGTGACCTCTTTAGCACTTCACAGGTACCATTAGAGCCAAAGCATGAGATAGGTGGTCCTTCTCATCTGTATGAGTCCCATGAAACCACTACTATGCCAGTATTCATTACATATCAGAGAGGCAATAGGCACTTGTTTGCAGCAACAAAGCGAGTGTTATCTCCACTCGGGGTGGAAGGGGCCTCACTTTCGGCATCAACGATACAGGTACAAGACAAGGGAAAGAAGCCCATGCATGATGAGGGGCCATAAGGTGAACAGGAGCCTGACTTCATCCTCATTCAGGATGATGAGGCAGATGTGGAGAGTGTCAGACTTAGGATGACCATTCAGGAGCAGAACACGGAGATCCGAGACTTGTCACTCAATTTGGAGAGGGCCAAATGGATCATCAGGTATTTGGAGCAAAGGAACAAATAGCTTAAGGACCACCATGAGATCATGGAGCTGCAAAGAATCCATGAGAATCGACAAGCTGCCCAACAAAGGAGGATCGAGATCACTACCTTGGAGCAAGAGATCAACAATGATTGTGAGTCTTGGCTCGAGTGGATCAACATCCACCTTGAGAGACTACTGGAGAAGGCCGACAGAGACAAAACCATACTGAGGAGGATGGTTTATCATTACAGGGCATGAAATATGAGTGCAAAGGCTCGGATAAGGAATTTGAAGGAAAACTTGAGCAGAGCAACCAAGAGACAAAAGAGGCAAAAAGAGCAAGATCAGCTTCGAATCTTGGCTAAAGCCTTTGTGGCCCAGCATAGTGCCTCTTAGAGAACCTCCAGCCTAAATTTCAAGAAATTTGGGGCAATTTTGGTCACATGGAAATTTTTTGGTCAGAACATAGGTTTTTTCTCCCTGTGCGCCGCGCCAATGGATTGGGAGCTCCAAATGACAAATGGATTGCATTTTTGGATTTAGCATGCAAAATCACGACTACTGGTGCTTGGACAAGAAATTTGGGCATGATTTGAGTCTCTAGGAGGCCAAAAACACCCAAAAAATGGCCTCTCTGCCCCTATTTTGACACACAGGAAGCAGTTTTGGGAGAATGAAGGTTTGGAGGGGCAAATGAGCACCAAATTCAGAAATTCCACTTGGATTGGAAAGTAGACAAGCCAGGCTTTCCAACAAGCACACTTGGGCACATTTTAGACTCCTTCAGGTTCCTCAAAACGACCTCCAAAGTGGCACGACGCATATAGGCAAAAAGGCCCAATTCACCTCCATTTCCCGAAATTTCGATTCGTGACTTTCGCCAAGTGGGCCCGCTCATCTACACTTCACTTTTTCGGCACATAAGGCAAATTTTAAAGCATTTTCACTCCAGATTGGATTCTATCCAAGTGGCAAAGGAAGGCAAACAATCACCCAAGCCATTTGTCATGTTTGTAATGTTGCACCTCTAGCTAATGGTTGGCTTTCCATCTCCATTTTGTAATGATTTGAGAAACTCCCCAACCCTTGGTCATTCTATCTCCTCATGGCACATTCTATATATCGTATGCAAACTATTTGCAAAGGGTTCGTTGGCTTGTAATTTCTGGGAGACTGTGGGAGAGAACTCAGTTCTTCATTATATATTTTGACAGAGGATTAATGAAAGGCAGCGACTCTGTTTCATGAGATTCATTTGGTTGTGAGTGTAGAAAATGTGTCTCTTATGTTTCATGTGTATTTTTTTATGTTTCACAGTTCATTTCATATTCATTTCCAGTGAAATTTTCTAAGTTAGATAAGGTAGAATTCATTTTTATTGCTCTGCCTGTGGGAAAATTTCATGTTCTGTGTGTTTCTCTTCTGTTGAAAAGGATTCATGTATGTATGCCCTTTTCACCCTCCTAAGAAATCTCTCCATTCCATGCTATTTCAAACTAAATTGCTGGACTTTCCACCTGTCTTGCCTCACGAAGTAATCTATGCCTTTGTATTTCATCCTCTGCTCATTGAGGTCCGTTGGTCCCATACCATCTCAGAAACTAAGTCATTCATCAAAAATCGCTTCTTGTATCCATATTTACTTACTAGCCTAAGATCAATATTTCACTGTAAGTCATCTCAGACCTTTTTGTTTACTTATTCACTGAGTGTGACACGGAGCGAGCCCTCTCCTGTTCTGGTAGGGCTAGCTACCAGACTGAGCGTGGTTTGTGGTTACCTTGAATTTTGCCTTCCTTCAGCCTAAGGCAGATTTAGGTGCTAATATAGTGGCGACTCCACTAGGGACGAAATCAATCCCCTTACTTCTTGATAATTCTAAGCTTCCGGATGATAAGTTTAGGATTGGATAGCCTGAGTGAGTTGGTTGTGTCGTTTGATTTTTCTCAATAGTACATTGGAATCTAGAAGATATACCAGAGCTAATCCAGATCCAGATCCTCTGCACATCTACGAAAATCCCAATTTGATTTCAAGAATTCGTCTTCAAGAGAGCTCTATATCTCCTGTGTTCAAATCCCATTCATGCCTGGACATTTTTGAGTATCTTGAAGAGCTAGAGTTTGATGAGCAGTTTGAACTATCGTTGTTCGAAACCAAACCCGAAAGGGTAGTTGAATCTACTGTCCACAATCCACAGTTTCTTGTAGACTTGGAGATGGAAAGGGCTAACCGGTTGATTGATAACTACATTATAGCTCAGCTTCAAACTCCAATTGCTAGTCCCTTACAAACTGTGCACACTCCTCCAACACCTCCGAGGACAAATCCACCGAGAGTGATGGCTGCCCATTTTGCACCCCTTGTTCTGCCTCAAGTTTTAGATGATATGCTCGCAGATTATCAAAGCAAAATCCCATTTTTTGATGGCACCCCTAATGGCATTACTTCTTAGAAACATGTGGACAGAATGGCAGACTCCTATGAACTTCATGAGATCGATGCGGAGAATGTGGAAATGATACTTTTTGTATAGAAATTTGCAGGTGAAGTGAGGAAATGGTTCAGAGGTTTTCCGGCTGCACGTATCGCTACCTTGGCTGACCTACAAAGACAATTTTTAAACCGCTAGGAAGTGAAAAAGAATCCTCTTCAAATTTTGGCTGAATATGAGCAAATCAAAAGAAATGCTGGTGAGTTGGTCCAAGACTATTGCATTAGATTCAATTCAGTTTATAACGAAATTCTAGATCACCTAAGGCCACCTATGGGACTAGTCATGGTGAAGTTCTAGGATGGTTTTGATGCTGACATGGCTTATCAATTAAGAGAGAGAGAACTGGCCACAATGGAAGACATGTAGAATATAGCGGTCAGCGTTGAAGCAAATCTGCTGACCAAGAGAGCTAGAGAAAAGGCAGAGAAGAAGGTCACCGTAAAGGAAGAATCTTCCTCTATAGATCAACTACTTCGGAAGGTAGAGCAGATGCATGAAAGGGTGAAACTTGACAAACCGGAGCCACAAGTTAGAGATTCTAACTTTCATGGTCAGCAACAACCACAATAGGAAATAAGACAGAGAGATTAGCAAGCCCAAGAGCAGACAGCACAACAGCCAGTACAGACACCTTTGTAGCAAAATTTTGTGCGTGGACTAAAATCAGATGAGGATGGGAATATAATAGGTGAAGAAAACCACCTCTTTACTCCCGATGATTTGCTTAATTATCTTACTGAGGATGAGGAGTATGCAGAAAGTTTGGCTGTAAACAAAGATGTAGATTTCATTCTAGCAAATGACATCATCTTGGAGGAAGTATCAGATGAGTACCAAAGAGGCTATATGAATGCTCTGTCCGCCCAGCAGTAACGATATTCACTTAGAAACAGAGATGTGTCGGTCAAATCAATTCAGAAAAGGAAGGATGTTGAGGCATCAAAGAATGATTCATCAGTTGCACAAAGGAAAGGAAAGGAGGCGGTTGATCCGGATAGCAGCAAATCACCATCAGCAGAACAATGACATTAGCAAGTTGCATTGAAAGAAAAGGAAATGAAAGAATCCCAGTCAAAGAGGTAGAAAAGATTCCCACTTTTAATTTAGAGAATGAGATTTCTAAATTAAGGTATCCATTCCCTTGACTGAAATAATGAGGAACAACAGTTATGGAGGACAAGTATCTAAAATGTTGAATTTGGATCCAATGTCCAACATGGTGAATGTCAAAGATGATCAACCTGAAATGATTTTTGGGCCAGCATCGAATGGTGAGTCTCCTGATAGTGATGTGCCACCTTTTTATATCAGTTTAAGATTGCATAACTTTGTGTTACACAATGCCATGTTCGATTCTGGAGCTTCTCACAATCTCATGCCCAAGGCTATCATGGATAAGCTTGGTCTGGACATCACCTGACAATACCATGATCTCTATTCGTTTGATTCTAGCAGAGTAAGATGTATAGGACTCATCAAAGACTTGGTTGTGAGTTTGGATCAACTCCCAATGAAGAATGTTTTGATGGATGTTGTTGTAGCAGATATTCCTCCCAGGTTTGGCATGCTTCTATCCAGGTCTTGGGTAGCGAAATTGAAAGGGATACTACAGCTAGATTTCTCCTATGCAACGATTTCGGTGTTTGGCCAAATGAGGAAACTGTATCGGGAACAAAAAATGAAATACATAATCACAAGCAAGGAGAAACCAATAAATCATCCAATTAATTATGTACATATAGATTTAGAGTCTTTTGTTTTGTATTCGGATAGTTTCAATGATATCGATAGTCAGTTAGTAGAAGTAGATGATATTTCAGAAATAAAAGAAAATTTCAGAGGAGTTTTAAAGAAGGAAGAACAAGAACAACAGAGCATCGTTGGGAAATTAGCTGAAAGTAATGGACAACAAGTAGACAAAGCACAAAAAACAGATTTCCAGCACTTGCAAGAGGAGGAAGAAGGTTTGTGGACCATGGATTTCGATGGAGCAGTGGGAAATGATGGCGCTGGAATTAGAATTTGGGTACGTAGTCCTTTCTTCGCCCCGAACAAAGTGCCTAGTAACATGTGGGTATGCTCTTACAAGTTGGCTTTTGAGTGTTCAAACAATGAAGCTGAGTATGAAGCTCTGGTTGCTGGCCTAAAGATTCTAAGAAAGCTAAATGCTAAGAGGATTTTAGTATATGGCGACTTTGAATTGGTGATTAAGTAGGTCAGAGGTGAATATTAAGCAAAGCATCCTAGGATGCGAGCTTACCGTAATGCAGTTCTAGACATTCGAAAATTATTTTCAGAATACACCTTGACATGTGTGCCTCGTATACAAATAGTATTTTTGATGCTCTTGCTAAGGCAGCAAGTAGTTTGAAGATCCCAATGAACTCTAGCAATAAATTCGAAATCCATGTCAAGCATCATCCAACCATTCCAGACAATCAGAGATATTGGCAAGTTTTCCAAGATGATGAGGAGATTGATGATTTTCTGCAAAATAAAGGCAAGTTCAAAGAGACCTCAATTGATGTAGAAACTGACGATAGTAAAGGTAATGGTATAGATGAGGTGTAGATCAATGAAATGGACGTGTTGTAGCTAAAGAATAACGTTATTCCTAAAGGCTTGATACCTTTAGAAGAACTCTTTGATCAAGATGATGTAGCCCGCAAGCCAACATTACAACCAACAGAGAAGGGTGTGGAAGAGGTCAACATCAGAACAACTGCTAATCCTAAATTGGTAAAATTGTCCAAAGCATTGCCACCAAAGATCAAGGACAAATATATCAGTTTGATGTCTTCATTTGCAGATGTGTTTGCTTGGGACTATTTTGACTTAAAGACATAGGATACCAATATAATTCAGCACACTATACCCATCAATCCCAATCAGAAACCATTTAGACAGAAGTTGAGAAGGCTAAATCCAAAGTTGTTGCCATCTATTGAAAAGGAGATAAATAGGTTGTACAAATCAGGGATCATTGTGCCCATCAGATTTTCAGATTGGATCTCTAACTTGGTGCTCGTACAAAAGAAGACAGGTGAGATTCACTTATGCATTGATTTTAGAAATCTCAATAAAGTTTCATTGAGAGACAACTATCCACTGCCCAAAATGGACCATATACTTCAGCGAGTAGTGGGAGCATCTCGTATGTCACTACTTGATAGTTATTTCAGATATAACCAAGTTTCTGTCCATGAAGATGACCGAGACAAGACAATGTTGACCACTCCATGGGGAACCTTCCATTACACTAAAATTCCTTTCAGTTTGAAGAACGTAGGCACCCCATTTCAGCGTGCAATGGACTTGGCTTTTGCAAATGAGAAGGATGTCTTTTTGGTGGTGTACTTGGATGATTTGACAGTGTTTTCCAAATCTGATGAAGAGCACATGTACCATCTAAAAACTGTCTTTGAAAAGTGCAGAAAATATGGCTTGTCGCTAAATCCGAAGAAGAGCTTGTTCGCCATGGAGGAAGGCAAACTACTCGGGTACATTATGTCAAAATATGGCATTCGTATTGACCCAACACATGTGAAAGCAATTCAGAAAATCGATCTGACCCAGAATAAAAAAGAGATACAATCTTTCAATGGTAAAATGAATTTTCTACACCGCTTTGTACCTAATCTTGCTGAACACTTAAGAGAGATGACAAACATGCTTAAGAAGGATAGCCAAGTGAAATGGACAGAGGAGGCTGTAAAATCTTTCAATTTGGTCAAATTGGCTCTTTCTTCAGCTCCAGTTCTAGTCAGCCCAGACTACACTCAGGATTTCATATTGTTTTCATTTGCTTCAGAGCACACTATGGCAGTTGTGTTATTGCAGAAAAGTGATGATCATGAAAGACCCATTGCATTCTTTAGTAGAGCTATAAGAGATGCAACCTTAAAATACAACATCATTGAGAAGCAAGCCTTGGCACTTGTGAAGGCCTTGAAATATTTTTGGGTATATATTCTACATTCTCATATTTTGGCCTATGTTCCTAACACTATTGTCAAAGATGTTTTAGTGCAGATCGATCTGGAAGGAAGACGAGACAAGTGGATTGCAGCCTTGCTAGAATATGATGTGGAAATGAAGCCCACAAAGCTAGTTAAAGGACAGGGATTGGCGAAGTTAATGGTCGAATCAAACTTGCAGGCCTTGGACAGAAATCTGATCGCTGCTATGTCCGATGAGAATGAGGAAGGATCGTCAATTCAGGTATCTAAAATGTTTGTTGTTTCTCCATGGCATTCAGATATCATATACGTGCTTAAAAATTTGTCACCATCGCCCGGCATGACTAGAAACAAAGAGAGAACACTCAAGTTGAAGGCTGCTAAGTTTTGCATTCTAGATTCTGCACTATATTGGAAAGATCCTGGTGGCATTTTGTTAAATTGTTTGGTGGAAAGGGAAGCAAAGAAGGTCATGGAGGATTGCCACCAAGGAGACTGTGGTGGTCACCTTTCTTGGAAGTCAATAGTAAATAAAATTTTGAGAGTGGGGTACTATTGGCCGACATTGTTCGCTGATGTATATAAGATGGTCAAGCATTGTCATAAGTGTCAGAGTTTCGAAGGAAAGCAAAAGTTACATCTTTTACCACTTAAGCCTATAGGGGTGAGTGCCCCTTTCCAGCAATGGGGATTGGATTTCATTGGTGAAATTCATCCCGCTTCTTCCGGTCAGCATAGATGGATCCTCACAGCGACATATTATTTCATGAAATGGATTGAGGCAATTCCCACCAGACAAGCTATAGATGCGGTAATTATTTCATTCTTGAAAATAACATCTTGTCTCGCTTTGGTTGCCTGAATAAGCTAATCACTGATAACACAACAGCTTTCAAATAAAAAAGGATGGTAGAGTTTTGTCATAAATATCACATCATTTTGGGTCACTCAATTGCCTATCATCCATAAGGCAACGGATTGGCAGAGTCTTCGAACAAATCATTTGTCAACATCATCAAGAAGCTGCTGGAAATAAATAAGAAGAGCTGGCATAAGAGGTTGGTCAATGCACTATGGGCAGATCGGGTTAGACAGAAGAAATCCATAGGTACATCACCTTTCAAGCTTGTTTTTGGAGTTGATACAGTATTTCCTACCTCTCTCACTGCCCCAGTAGTTATACTTCTTCAGGAGGCCAGCAGTGAAAAAGACCCCATGCAGAGAAGGTTGAATCAAATGGTCCACTTGCAGTAGACCAGAGAAGAAGTTTTCAAGAACACATCCAAATTGGAGGAGAAAATCAAGAAAACTTATGACAGAAAGGCAAAGGTGAACAAATTTTAGGTGGATGATGTGGTGCTGAAGTGGGATGCAAGGAATGAGGTAAAAGGAAAGCACGGTAAGTTCGAGAACCTATGGAAAGGTCCCTTTAAAATTACAGCATATCGGGGTCAGAATGCCTTTCTTCTGAAGGAAATGAACGGGGAAGATTGTCCAGGAGGGCCGATCAATGGTCGGCTACTCAAGCGGTACCATTTCTAAGTTATTAACATTACTTACACTGTCACTATAAATACCATTTTATTTCAGTTTGGTTAGAGTTTGTTAATTTATTCTTCGAGTCATTTCAATGTCAAATTTGAGTCAGTTTTCTTTGGTCATTTCAGTTTCATAAATGAGTCAGAGTCCTATGTTGTTTGTCGAAATAATGACTCCACAGCCCAATGGACGAAGGCACTGTCTAGCTCTTCTAGAGATCTGTTGTTCTTGGCACCTCCAAGGAGCTACCATCCCCCATTGGAGCCAATAATAGAATCGGTCTGGTCAGTCCTCCGTCAAAGATCAAAATTCTTTATGCATTTCATTTTTAGGAGTCCCCCTCCATTCACCCAGCTGCATTCCGCTAGTGGCATGCCATAATATAACGGAAAAGGTCATGCTAGTCATTTCCCCTCATGTATGGCTCCTGTTGGCTTAGGTATTTTGTCAATGATTACTAAAGTCCATAACAGTCAAGGTCTAGTCCTTTAATGGAAAAAAGTCATTTTCGATAATTAGGTCTAGGGATTAATCAATTTGGTCTTCAACCACGCCCAATAAAGTCATGCAGGCCAGAGTGAGGCCCTTACAAAGTTATGATTCAGAGATTTTCATCGTCATGTTGATAGACTTCGGTTGTTCTTCAAACTCTGTTTTGAAGAAAAGTCAAACAGTGTCATTCGTGATAAATTTTCAAAAAAGTCGTCAGTTGATTTCTTCAGGTGAGTCCTAGTTTCCGTGGCCAAATGCCCTGTCATGCAACCCCTGCAAAGAGTGCCAAAAATTTCTTCATTTGAGCTAAAATTTCAAAGGAAAAGTGAAATTCAATGTTGCATTAAGTCAGTGAAAAAGTGTCAGAACATAACATTAGAAAAATGGGTTTTTGGAGAAGAAAAAATTTAACCCATGACTTCAAAGTCTTTATATACAAGTTTCCACCAAAATTAGAGGCATTGTGAAAATCAAGTGCATAGGGAAACATTGCAAAGTGTTTGAGAGTGCATAGTGCATGTTTGGAGTGAAATTGGAGGCATTTTTCAGGGCACGACACATACATAAAGGGGCGTAGCACACACACAGGGCGCGGCGCACACAGAGCCACCCCTCAGTGAATTTTTTCAATGGGTCCGGTGCATATAACGGGCGCGACACACTGGGTTTGGCGTGTGGCACACACCCACAAAGGGCCGACATCGTGCCAAATCACCTCAAATTGCTTGTGATACCCATCAAATTGACAGGTAGGCTCTATATCATGGCTTTCTCATCAAATTTTATGGATGATATGGTGGTTTATGGCTATGTTTAAATTGCCACAAAACTCATAAAACCAACCACTCAAAAAACATCAAAACCATGGTGGCTAGGGTTGCAAAATTGTGGTGTTAGTGCCAAGGTTCCATTTCACTCCTCATTTTTCCCTTGCTGGTCATTTTTCCCTATCCTTCCTTTCTTATTTTTCTTATTATCCCTACCCTAAAACACTACCAAACCCTATCCCCTATCCCTCCACTCTTTGGTCAACATAACACCCCAAAACCCCACCTTATCAAAACCCCAAAACACTACCTTATCAAAACCCCAAAACCCTACCCTATCAAATACCCATACCCCCTACATATCCTTAAACAAACTTCTCCCCATAACCCCTATTCCCATCATATTACTCCCATCCTAATACTCCCTTTCTTTCATTGTTCTCCTTGGTGGAAGGTATCACAAAAGCACCCAGCTTCACACCATTATCAAAGGGCAACCTATATATAGTACACACAACAGTCATGGCATCAGAGCATTCATTAGAGTATGAGATGGAGACACAAAGTGACTCATCCTCAGAAGAACAGGCTCCCAGGAGACATCACAAGAGTGGAAAACATGTTAGGGATGAGCCAACTACCCTCACTGAATTGCAGGCCTGCCCTCTTGCCATGTCATGCTTCTAGCACCTATCACGTTTTGAATTTTGTCAAAGGGTGGCTAATGTTAGAGTTCATCATGAGTTGGACCATCTATTTGTGCTTCACCTACATGGAGGTCAGTCTATCTTGGTCGGGGTCACCTTCACATTGACACCCGAAACTATATCAGTGGCAACTGACATACCGAATGTTGGAGAACAATGGCACAAGAAAAAGAAGGTGGATAGGCAACACTATGAGCCTTACATTAAGGCCAGATTCTTGAGGAAGCTCACAAGAGTCTTTCAATTCAAATATTTGAAAGATGAGTATGCTCCACTCATGAAATTGATCATGAAATACTTTAGCTGTGAGGGGAGGTTCTCTCGACTATATGCCTATCACATCAAGTTGCTCATGCACATTACCAGGGTGCAGATGATGAACCTCCCATTTTTCATTTGCAGGAACATAGAGAGGATGAACACCTTCATGCAGCATAAGACCCGTCAGTAGCAACTTAACAATGTTTATCACTTTGCTCTTATCCATATTTTGGTAGATCATCAGTTGGGACTGCAGGGCATTGCTTGGGAGGACTTCATCTCCCATGACGTCTTCAGCACTTCACAGGTACTATCAGAGGTAGAGCATGAGATAGGTGGTCCTTCTCATCAGTATGAGCACCATGAGACTGCGACTATGCCAATATTCATGACATTTCAGAGAGGAAGTAGGCACTTGTTTCCAGCAGCAAAGCGAGTGCTATCTCCACCCGGGGTGGAAGGGGCCTCACTTCCGGCATCGACTACATGGGTAAAGGACAAGGGAAAGAAGCCCATGCATGATGAGGGGCCATCAGCTAAATAGGAGACTGACTTCATCCTCATTCAGGATGATGATGAAGATGTGTAGAGTGCCAAACTTAGGATGACCATTCAGGAGCAGAACACGGAGATCCAAGACTTGTCACTAAATTTGGAGAGGGCCAAATGGATCATTACATATCTAGAGCAGAGGAACAAGCAGCTGGAGGACCAGCATGAGATCATGGAGCTGCAAAGCATCCACGAGAATCGACAAGCTGCCGCAAAGGAGGATTGATCTCACTACCTTGGAGCAAGAGATTAACAATGACCACGAGTCTTGGCTCAAGCGGATCAACATCCACCTTGAGAGACTATTGGAGAAGGCCGACAAAGACAAAACCATACTGAGGAGGATGGTTTCTCATTATAGGGAACGAAACTTGAGTTCAAAGGCTCAGATAAGGAGCTTGAAGGAAAAATTGAGCAGAGAAACCAAGAGACAAAAGAGGCAAAAAGAGCAAAGATCAGATTCGAATCTTGGTTGAAGCCTCTGTGGCCTAGCATAGTGCCTCTTAGAGAACCTCTAGCTAAAACTTCAAGAAATTGGGGGCAATTTTGGTCACATGTAAATTTTTTGGTCACAACACAGGTTTTTTCTCCCTCCAAATTGGAAATGGCTTGTATTTTTGGATTCAACATGAAAAATCATGACTACTGGTGGTTGGACAAGAAATTTGGGCATGATTTGAGTCTCCAGGAGGCCAAAAACACCCAAACAATGGCTTCTCTGCCCCTATTTTGACACACAGGAAGCAGTCTTGGGAGAATGAAGATTTGGAGGGGAAAATGAGCACCAAATCTATAAATTCCACTTGGGTTGGAAAGTAGATAGGCCAGGATTTCCATCAAGAACAACTGGGCACATTTTGGACTCCTGCAGGTGCCTCAAAATAGCCTCCAAAGTGGTGCGGTGCATATAGAAAGTGGCGCGGCGTATATAGGGAAAAAGGCCAAATTCACCTTTGTTTCGCAAAATTTCGATTCACGACTTTCTCCAAGTGGGCATGCTCATCTACACTTCACTTTTTTCGGCAAGTAAGGCAAAGTTTAAAGATTTTGGCTTCTATTCAAGTGGAAAAGGAAGCCAAACAGTCACTCAAAGCCATTTGTCATTTTTGTAACGCTTCACCTATAGCTAATAGTTGGCTTTCCATCTCCATTTTGTAATGATTCAAGAAACTCCCCAACCCTTGGTCGTTCTATCTCCTCATGGCATGTTCTGTTTATTGTATGTGAACCATTTACAAAGGGTTGGTTGGCTTGTCGTTTCTGGGAGATTGTGGGAAAGAAAATATGTTTCTTCATTGTATATTTTGACAGAGGATTAATGAAAGGCAATGGCTCTGTTTCATAAGATTCATGTGGTTGTGAGTGTAGCAAATGTGTCTCTTATGTGTCATATGTATTTCGTTATGTTTCACAGTTCATTTCATATTCATTTCAATGAAATTTTCTAAGTTAGATAAGGTAGAATTCATTTTTATTGCTCTGCCTGTGGGAAAATTTCATGTTCAGTGTTCCTTCTTCTATTGAGAAGGATTCATGTACTTATGCCCTTTTCACCCTCCTAAGCAATCTCTCCATTCCGTGCTATTTCAAATTAAATTGTTAGACTTTCTGCCTGTCTTTCC
>APFE030613683.1:33221-81247 GCA_000404065.3 Pinus taeda | reverse complement strand
AGATTTAGGTGCTAACATATGGGACACACTTCCTTTTCCCCTTCATGTGTTAGAACCCCCATGCATCTCACTTGACTCACTGCAAGGTTACAAACTTGCTTCTGACAAATTTATCATACTTACCTATGTGCGCTACCGCAGTTAAGGCACTATTGTGACTCCTACTCCAAATGAGCTAATGTCTTGTTGGGAATTCTTACCAGGGAGATCACCTGACATGGCGAGTCCAACATTGTCAACAAGAAGCTAATAAGGGGAGTAATTTTTTTTACATAGTTTTGGATGAACTTGCTATAGTTCCTTACAGACAAAGAAAGCCTTGTAAACTTCTAGGATTTGTGGGATAGAGACAATCCTTCATGGCTTCAATTTTATTTGGGTCCAATCATACACCATCCTTACTAAAGCTATAGCCTAAATATTCTACTTTTGAGACTCCAAATGCATGTTGGGCCATTTGAGAAGGATTTGATGATGACATAGGAGTTGTGACACATAATCCATGTGTGTAGCATGGGATTGCCAAGTTTTACTCTAGGTTAGGATGTCATAAAAAAATTACAGGGACAAAACGATGTGGAAGGGAAATTAACATGTGATTCATGAGACTATGGAAGGTGGATGGTGCATTACAAAGGTCAGTGGGAATCACCGAGAATTCACAGTGGCCTTTAAGAATGTTAAAAGTAGTTTTGGGAATATGGGCTCCCTTCATATGAATCTAGTGATAGAATGAACATAGATCAAGTTTGCTAAAAAATTGAGCATCTTTATGTGTGTCCAAAATGGCATCAATAACTAGAATGGGAAACTTATACTTGACAATGATTCTATTGAGAGTACGAAAATCTAGCACATGTGTCAAGTGCCTTATATTTTTAGTACCACAATAATAGGGGAAGAATAAGTGACTAGTACTAGGGTGGATGACATCCACAAATAACAATTCTTGAAAAATCTCTTCAATTTTATTTTTTTAGGAAAATGACTGATGGCAAGGGTAGACATTAGGTGGGAGGCTACAAATTTAGTGAGTATAATAGAATGATCATGTGCACAATGGGATCGTGGGAGTACTAGGGTGGTTTAAAAAATTGATTGATGTAGGGATGGAGACTTCAATGGATATATGAACCAATAGGAAAGAAGACATGAGGATGTTGTCTTGAAAGAGCCGAGATGATGTTGAAGCTTGAGATAGTGTTGGCTTGAAGGAGCTTGAGACGATGGATGATAGACGTTGAAATTGGTGGGTCCTTCATGGATATTGAGGGTGGTCTTGGAGGATTTTTGATTTGTTGAGGATCTTGGGTCAGTGACTTGTGCATACATTAGGGGAATTTTGAGGTCTAAAATGGGCCTCTTAAGGAAATTATAAAATACTAGTGGAAATATAAAAATAAGATTTGATTACACCATCAAATTTTAGAGTTAAGAAAGAAAAAACTATTTTTTCAACTCGTATTTTCAACATATCTCCTTATGGGTTTACTCAAAATTTCGAGCAGAAACACTCACTGGATACATAATTTGATTCCTCATCCAAGGAGTACCCATGTTGCATACTTTCAATGGACACTACTACACAAAAAATGAGAAATACATGAAAAACATGATTGTAATCACGTTTTTTCATGTATTTCTCATTTTTCATTTAGCAGAGTCCATCAAAAGTATGAAACATGGGTAATCCTTGGATGAGGAATTAAATTTTGCATCCAACGAGTACTCCCGCTTAAAATTTGAGTAAAATTGTAGGGAGATAAGTTTAATATACGAGTTGAAAAAGTAGTTCTATTATTTTTTTATTTTTTTGCTACAAAAATGGTGAATCATCCTCCATGGTTGACATCATCATCTTGAATCCTATTGGTTCTTATAAAGTTTATTTTGGCTGTACATTTTTCTTAGGAGGCCCATTTTAGACCTCAAAAATCCCTTAATGCTAACTTTGATGTAGTATGGAATGTGTACCATTGGACATAGTATGAGATGTGCATGTGAGGAGCATACTCAATAGATAAGAAAGAGTGAGAAACCTTAGATTTGAATGATGGTTGCATAGGCCTTAATACAAGGCACTTGAGGCATGGGTTAAGTCTCAAGGGACTTATTCATTGTAGGATAATTTCGGATGGTTGATCATTCCATGGAGGCCCTTCTTGAAAGGGGGGGACTTGGAGATATATGTAGACTATTGGTATGGAAATCTAGGGCAGTACATAGGTGCAATTATGATGCAAGTGAAGATTTTCCTCATTCAAAGAAGCATGAAAAATATGCCCAAGAGGTGATGAGGAGATGGATATTTCTTCATGGGATTGGATATGGAGATGATGATTGGACTTTAGACGGAGCTCATTTACATGACAAGGGGCATGAAGTGCCATTTTCTGAGTGGTGTATGAATATGTGCATCACCTAGACATTGTGGAGGATTTCTTAACAGTAGTATTAATGGTTGAGGATGTGACGAGAGTGTTGGAGAAATAATCAATGACAATGTGAGTAGGGGAATTCTCATAAGTTGGTTACAATGGTCAGACTGATCGCTTAATCAGTTCGAGCCATGGGGGATTAACCACGTGTAAAGACATGCCAGATTTGAGTTGGAGTATGGAAGCAAAGTTCTCAGCATATAGATATGTGGTGGTTGACGTGGTGATAGTTACGACTTGTCACATTGTAGGTAGGATATGGAGGGAGTGGCCTTCTGTGGTGAAGTGGGGTAGTGTGGATACTTGTGACACATTGTAATTTATGACCATGGAGGTTTGGAGATATTATACATGGAGCCTTACTTTCTAAATGAGGAAGAAAGGAGGAGTCATGCAAGTTTGGTGGGCCTTGATGGAAGCTCATTCATGATGGTTGACAGGTGATATGACTTGAGTAGTGAGGCAAGGGATCTTGCCTAGATGATTGGGATATGGATGGTTCTCCCATGTTGATGAATATTTTGAAGGTTGTTTAGATGAAGAGGGTAGTCTTTGGGTCTTGGCGAAGGCGTTTTTTGAGGGGTGTTATTATCTAGGATGATAACCATTTTTTAGTGGCTCAGGAGGATGTGGAGCACTTGGAATTGAGCCACATGAAGAGAATTCCTGAGTTGGCTTGGTGAAATGAAGGAGACAACATGGCAAGTGCATGAAGGCACCCAATCGAGTTGGATTCGTGCACACCCAAGTCATAAAATGGAGTTATGATGGTGATGGGGTAAAAAATTGGGTGCACACACCAAACTAAGGCAAGCCGCATGAAGGAAAAAAGCTAACCAAAGTGAAGAACCAAAATTTCAGTAAAAGGGTTCCCACCTAACTGAGAGATGTCCTTGCTTGAACAAGTGTGTCTAGATGACCAAGACAAGGGTGCCCAATGAGAGATGTGTGCCTCAGTTGTGCGATAGAAGAGGGAGTCGATGAAAGATGAATGTGTACGATGGATGGAATGAAAAATAAGGTCGGCTCAGTTATGAAGTGTGGTTGGATTGCACAATGGTGATGGGGTAAAACAATGGGTACACACACCAAACTGAGGCAAGCCGCATGAAGGAAACAAGCTAACCAAAGTGAAGAATCAAAATTTTGGTAAAAGGGTTCCCACCTAACTAAGAGATGCCCCTGCTTTAACAAGTGTGTCTAGATGACCAAGGCAATTCCCAATGAGAGATGTGTGCCTCAGTTGTGTGACAGGAGAGGGAGTCAATGAAAGATGAATGTGTACGATGGATGGAATGAAAAATAAGGCCGGCTTAGTTATGAAGTGTGGTTGGATTGCATGAATGGTATGTCGTCCCAAGTGCCCCAAGGGACACATTGGTTCAAATGTAAGGAAGACATGTATAAATAAGATGTGGAGGGAGCCAAGTAGAGGCATCAAACGAACTAACAAGTTATAGATAAATTGCTAGCCTTACCCTCTTAATAATCAATTAATAAATCCAAATATTAAATTAAATTAATTAAATCATGAGAATTCCTTAAACCAAGGATTCTAGTTTGGATGAGAGATTCTCTCCAACTAGATCTCCTAAATTAGTGTGTAAGTTGAGAAAATTTCTCAACCAAGTGAGTCTAAGATAGATGCACTATCTTAAGACCACTTGCTCATGTATCTAAATGTATTATTAAAATATTTTAATAAGAGAGAATTACATGAGCATGAGAGACCACATGATGGCTCTCTACCTTTTCCACCAATTTATTTTTTGTGTGTGTTAATTTGCTGTGCATATGGTTTTATGGTTGTGTGACTCTCCTTCATGTGGTATCAGAGCTACTATCACTATCATTGCTAGTTGCAGAAATAGGAAAAGTTTGATCTTGACCAACCATTGTTGACTCTACTGCAACTAGAGCTTCAGGTGTGTGGAGTTTAACAACACCCAATGCCAAATCCATCTCAGTATATTGTTCTTCCTCTCCTTTCAACACCTCAATGTCATACTCTCCAAGGTATTTATCTTGAATGTTGTTCTGTAGCTTGTGATTTGCTTCACCCATAACTTGCATAAAATCTTTGATCTTTCCCAAAACTTGGTTTTTTGGCAGAGTAGTAGTTCTGAATGAACCACGACAGCTGCTAGAAGATTTATCTCCAATGCTACTGGAATTTTTACATACAAGTAAACTCCTCTTAAAAGAAGAAGTTCCTTGTTTGCTCTCCAAATGAAGCAGGTCATTGCTTGTTGGTGACATGTTCCTCAAAGTAACTGTCACTGGCATATATCTCTGTGCAAAAAAGGAAGAGGCCTGCAAAGATCCGGATGTTGGTGAAATTGTTCTGAGGGAAGAAAGCCAACAGCATGGAGGATTTTGAAGTTGAGTCTCGAAAGGCGGCCAACGTGGAAGAACACAATATGCTGTGTTTTTGTCATTCAGCTTTTCTGTCACTGTGGTGTTGTCATTAACTATTGTGCTACCTCCAAGAAGACCCAATACCCAGTTTGCCTTCTCTCTTAATGATGTTTGGGGTGATTTAGTGTAATTAACAATTACATATTTATTTTCATGGAAAATGCCCCCACTATTTCAAAGAATGTATTTTATCTTTGCCTTAAGACTGATTCAAGGACGCACATAGCTTTGAACCATACCTGCCATACATGTGACCGGATTTTCATGTTAAGAGCTTTACTCAAAGAGGTAGAATCCAATTTTGAGGCCATTGTGAGGAATTTTTGAATAGTTTCATGGCTGGGTTGAAGGCACACTCCACCAGTTGTTGTTATAGTGTCTAAAAGTCTCTCTTCTCTACCATTTCCTCTTATTTGATTTGACCCAAAACTGTTATTGCTTTAGAAGTACAAACCATATTTTGATGGTAACTTTCGATGTTTAGAAGCTGAAAATTGTGGTTCTATCTATGGTTCTCTAAGGGCAGGTGATGACAAAACCCAAGTCTCCTCTTGACGAGAGAGTAAGAAAATCAGTGATCATAGGACCTGATTCTCATTTGCTATCTACATGGACCCTTCATGCAATGTAAAATGGTACAACAGACGACCAATTATTCATCCATTTTTATCTATTTTCCAGTACTAATTTCTTGTGAGTTGTTTCCCCAGGTTCGGATAAGGGCTTCAAGTTTTTCAAGCCCCCTAACACATGGCAGTTCTGCACTGGTCTAAAGGAACCTGCAAAGATATTGAGATATTATTGGGCTATAATTGTAGATGCCAATGGTGGTTTTCGATTTTTTGCATTAGTCCACAGAATTGACAAAACTGGGCTTTTCCTATGATGATTTTTTACTTGGTCCAAACTTTTTACATTACTGATCCGGTGAAAATCTCGTGCAGCCATGATGGGTAATTTTTGTTATTTAGCCTTGAGACTAACATCGGAAAAGCTATAAGATGGTATTTTATTTGGATGGGGATGGAGAAAAGAAGGGGCAGGAACAATACCCAAATTATTAGATTTTAAATTATGAAGCGAATTCAAGGTGCCACGAAGGGACATGCGTAGTTGTCTTTCAGATGATCGTATTGATCGATGATGTGGGGAATGTGCCACAATAATCTCACACCCATTGAATTTTATCTACTCATTCATAATCATTTCTTGATATTTGTTTCCCTTCCTTCGACTACTTGGATTTTGGGAACTGTAAAGCAAATCTCTGAGATTCACCCTTTTGGTGATTCTTCCCAATTTCATAGGGGGGGTTGAGAGACATGTCAGTTTGTTAATTGGATTGCTGAAGGAGTTCATTGGATTTTTGAAGGGATTAGGAGGAAAAAGGGTTCAAATTTGTTGCTGATATACAACCAATAAGTTCATTATGAAGTTTTATATTTGTTCTTGTTGCGTCTAAAGATGGAGGAGGATGCATATTATGCTCCTGTGAATGGAAATCAAATCAATGGTATGGTCATAAAAGCTTTGGCTAGGTGCAGAATATTTTAGAACATAATTTTTTGCTCATCAATGAGATAAATCAAAATCACGAATCAATGAGACAAGGGGTTGTGTGAGCGTGACATTCTCATTGTTTGCAAAATTTCATTCACCATGTTGTCAAGGTGAAGGTTGATGTAATTCACTATTTAATAAAGACATATTTTTTGTGGTGTTTGTGTCCTAGATCCACCTAAAATTGAATAAGGGGATCTTAGGTACATGATGTGTAATGAATGCATGTGCATGACTTGTGTTGAAATTATCTCTTTGTATTATGCTTAAAACAACTACATGCACATAAGTACACAAGCACAAAGCGTCACATCATCAACTTGATAAGATGATCTTCTAAGCAAGCACATTTCACATTCTGTAATCAAAGAAATCAAGTTAAGGATGCTACAAAAATCAAGCATTTCAAGCCAAGACAACATTTCTACATCAAAATCCAATCAAGTTGTCATCTCCATCAAGAATTTTTGCAGCCATTCAACAACAACTTTTTGGTAATTGCACCCGCACTATGTTTTTAATAAAATACCAAACTGTAACTTGCAAATCATAATTTGTAAGTTGGTTTGTAATCAAAGACAAATTTAGTTAAATTGTAAGGGTGCATTCTCGGTTGAAACCGGCACCCGAGCTTTGAATTCATAGGGAATCAATTATACCAAGTGAATCCATTTATTTTTTAACTGAGTCATTCAAATCATTGTAAGTGTTTCTTTTGGGTGCATTTTCAATAGTATTCAACACCCTTATTTTAATTAATCAACAGTGTGAAGCAAGTGAAAATCTCTCAGCATCAAGCGAGTGTGAAAGAAAGCAAGTGTGAGTTCAAAAAATCAATTTTTAAAACAAGTTCAAGCGAGCGTGCAACAATCAACCAAACATCAAGCGAGCGAGTTCTACAAATCCAGCAAGTATTAAAACAAAGCGAGTGTAAGTTCCAACAAGTTCCCATGATGAAAAGCATTCAGTTATTACATATTCTTAACAATTTGATCCTCTCAACTACTGAAGACATAGTGCAAATCAACAAATCAACTCTTGCTGATATTCAAGTGCATATTACACATGCACATGAAACAATTGAATTCCTTCAACTGGAGCCACAACTACAGAGAAATGAGTTGCAAGAGAAGCGTGTTGCTTCCAAATCTTTGACCAATCCAGAGACAATTGATCATTCGACTTCATTCATCCAACGAGCTTCAAGTGTTGAAGTTGTTCTAGTACCACTTTCTTCCAAACCCATCATCTAGCCATGGGAAGCAATCCAAAGTAATTGAAATTGATGCGGCTTAGGATATGTCGAAGATGAAGACAACTTACATATCTCTAATTATTCTAAGCTAATCAAGTTCATCAGTGCATGATTTTTTGATCAAATACAATCAACAAGCCATGAGAAAGTTGCAGACAAACATACATCTATGCAAACGGAAGTTGTAGACAAATAGAAATGCACACAAACTCAAGTTGTAGACAAGCCGAAATGTTCTCATTGTTAAAGAATCAGTCATCTAGAAGATCAGTGCTTTGATCTCCATCCTTGTCACCATTATGGCAAACAAAATCATTCATCAGAGAAATGCTGCAAACAAGACCAACCTACCAGATTAAAGATTGATTATTCATGGATTGATTCCTGGGAATGGTCATCCACAGCTAGAAGATTGTACAAGTTTTATAATCAGATTCACTCACACATATTGTAGCCAATAGTCAAATGAAGATGGTACTCTCCTGCAGTTGAACGGGGAAATACACCAGTTAAGTACTCCTCCACCTATAGGGGGAGTTTAGATATATTTTTGAGAAGATTGCCTCTCCTTTCAGCTGACAAAAGGGGGAAAATGTCAATGAAATTGGTGGTTGTTAGACTAAAAGTCTCAACAACATCAGTGAAGCAGACAGTGGGAATCTTCATCAGCTAGTGGGTGATCATCATCAGTGAATACGCTAATGCGCATTCATCATATTGTGTTAGTGGACACTGAATGTTGTTTTCAAGCAAAGGACAGTTGGATCCTTTTGTAGCTTGGCATGTGATGGAGTTGTCAAGCGACATTCAGAGATGAATCAGACATGCAACATATTCATGTTCTCTTCAGATTTGAGTTTTTTCAGCATCTCGCTTTGGTGGTTTTTCAGGCAAATGTTTTTTGAGGATCAACTTGAGAACTTGGAAGATGGTTCCTTGTTCAGTTTGGATTTATCATTGAGGGGAAGAAACCTTAGCCTCACTCTCTTAATAATAAATTAATAAATCCAAATATTAAATTAAATTAATTAAATCATGAGAATTCCTCAAACCAAGGATTCTAGTTTGGATGAGAGATTCTCTCCAACTAGCTCTCCTAAATTAGTGTGTAAGTTGAGAAAATGTGTCAACCAAGTGAGTCTATGATAGACGCACACTCTTAAGATCACTTGCTCATGTATTTAAATGTATTATTAAATTATTTGAATAAGAGAGAATTACATGAGCATGAGAGACCACATGATGGCTCTTTGCCTTTTCTGCCAGTTTATTTTTTTTTTTGTGTTAATTTGCTATGCATATGGTTTTATGGTTGTATGATTCTCCTTCATAAACCAAATGAAAGTGCAAAAAGGTGTAAACAAGAAGAATAGGTCAAGACTCATATGAGGGCTCGCACTTCGTGAGCTAAGGGAGAGACACAATTATGTGAAGGTCACGAATCAACATTGTTACAGTAGATAAGTTGTGGAATATTTATGTATTATGGTTGTGTGTAGGTCGAAGTGCCATGACTTTGTCATTGTTTGGAACTATTATGGGTTGCACGCTGAAGAGAGGGAACTAGAAACATAGTCCAAGCATTATTAAGCTCAAGTTGGTTTCTCCCTTAAGAGGAAACCACACCAGTGCCACACACCTTAGGGGAACCTTACAGGTCATAAGTGTGCCCTAGGGGTTGCGAAGGGTTTTCAAAGGCTTGACTAACACTAAGCTAGACTATAATTCCAAAATGTCCATTTTTAATTATTTTTTCATATGATATGAGCTAATGATATTAGGATAACCAACTATTATTCCTTGGAAAGTGTACAAATTCCCATAATCTTGAAATTTCATGTATAAATCCTTGAAATCTACAATGCTAGAGCTTAATATGCAGAACCATCAATACCCTAGACAACGTCACAACCATCTATTTCAATGGAAAACATGTGGGATTTCAAAGAATAATTTTACCAATTTGAAGGTGCACATTTTCACAATGACCCCAACAATTCATGGAACCTCCATTTGTCCTCATGATATGGAAAATTTTCACTGTATGGATATAACTATGTGTCTCTTGGGTGACCTACTAGTGATTTAACTTATCGGTGCTGCCATTATCAATTGGGATAATGACTTTATAATGCTTGATGTACCTAATTAATTTAAGGGTTTGGGGAGATAAAATACATGTCAAGGCATGTAGGGAGATTTTGGGTTCCATATCCAGTTGATTAGAGGGAGGAACATCTTTATTGGGGTGAGGTAGAGTAGCTGGAGTGAGAGAATCATCATAACCTTTTGACATATCCTTTGAAATGAACATAATAAGTTTCCATTCCTTACATTTATGCCCCCAAAATGATTTTTCATCACATTTATAGCAAATTCCTTTAAATTGATGTTTTTTAATTTTAGCAAAGGTTAATTTGTCAATATTGAAAGGAAGAGAGAGAGGAGAGGGGTTGGTTGGATGAGGATTTGAGCATTGATAACCTATTGTTCTTCTCAGGCTCACTAAGTGTCTTTAAGCCAAGTGGTATTGCACCAATTGACCAAAAGAACCATACCTTTTCAGTTTTACTCTTATTGATGGAGAGAGGTTGAAGCCTCTAAAAAGAGGGTTTTAATATGACCAATGAAGGTGGGACAAGACCCGAAAACTTTCAGCATCAAAAAATTGATCAACAATTTCATTAAATCATAATATTTCTCAAAATAAATTTTGATAAAAAAATTCTCATGACTGGAAGAGTGAGTCCATTTCATGCTTTCTGAGGGTGTGAAGGAATTTTAATAATATAATATATTCTAATAAACCCTATCTAATCGATGAAAACAATTCGTTGGAGAACATGATTGATATGTAGGATCAATGCCTTGGACAAGGCTTTATAAAGAAAGTTTAATAGCATGATGGTTCTTCAACCAATAATCAACTCGAGGCCACATTTTTAGGGATGAATATAATTCCCCCCGATTTATTTTGGTTCCCATAGGTTATTTTTCGAGAACCTCTTTGTAGACTTGTTGAATATATGGCTTGATATTTTCCCAACTGGCCCTAAGAATTTAGAAGGGTAGATACCCAGGCCAAGTGCCTTACCATCAACCATTTCAGGTGGGGATATCAAAACCTCTTTAGGGAAAGAGATTATTTACAAAATATCATAAACTATTTAAAAACCATGCATAACATATTAAAATTGTAGATGAAATCCCATCTATCCTCCATGTGGTTTGTGTCTTAAAAACCATATTTTATTTATCCAAGAATTCAAGTTTTTCAATACTTCCCTCATTAGGGATATGAACTACAGTAGTTTTTCAATACTACCCCTTGATTCTCCTACTATTGGAGATTGGCTACTTGAAATCCCTTATTATTCTCTTAGAGTCTACCTCTTTCCTTGTTGGAAGACACTTTCCCTCTAGCTAGTCTCCTTCCTCTGCTGCGTTGGCTTTGCTTCATAGCCAACTTTTCCTCTGCCCTCAGTGCTTCCTGACAGACATTCTCCACAGTCTTCAAAGAAAAGAAGATAATTTCATCTTGAATTTAAAACCTTAGATCATTTACATATCTAGTCACCTTCTCTACATCCTCCTTGATGTGTCCTACTCCTATATTTACCCTATAAAATTCCTCTTTGTATTCTTTCACCATAATGGATTTCTGCCTCAAATTTTTTAGTTGCTTGAACAAATTTAGATAGTAATCATTGGGCATAAGTTTGCTCTTAAACTTAGCCACCATCTTATCCCAACTTTTAATCCTCAATTTTCCCTTTTTTATTTGATCTACCTATAACTCATCTCACCATAGTCCTACATGTCCTCTTAACATGGTCACAACATACTTGACCTTTTGGTACTCCTCAACATCCTCAAAGTCAAAATATTTTTTT
Source organism: Pinus taeda (assembly GCA_000404065.3). Classification (NCBI taxonomy): domain Eukaryota; kingdom Viridiplantae; phylum Streptophyta; class Pinopsida; order Pinales; family Pinaceae; genus Pinus; species Pinus taeda. The sequence continues at coordinate 69,683 of APFE030613683.1, read as the reverse complement.
AGAGTACTGATCCAATCTAGCAGCTCTTCCACATTTAGGTTTCCATCACATAAAAGCATTTCCATATTGTCCTAGAGCCAACCTTGGTAACCAATTTAATCATCTACTCATTTAGCTCTTCTCTTCCTTGAGTTATTTCCACCTTGTCCTCAGAACTTGTGTCCTCACTCTCATTGATGTTTCTTGTATTGGGTTATCGTCTTTGGGTAGTTTCCATGACCTCCATTCTTTCCTAGATATGGCTCAACTTCAATCTCCATTAATTGTCCATCTTATTCCTTCCTTGTCCTCCTCTTCTAGGTGTCATACTAGCATCACGATTCTTTCCAGCTTCTAAACTTTTTTTGTAGCTACATGATTTTTCTAATGTAATCATTCCACAATTTTTGCGAGGAATTTCCTTTTGCAGATCCTTTGTCCCTACTTTTACGAATCAATGAAACATTAAATTAATGAACCCTTACATGCCTCCTGAGATAGGTTGTAAGACATGATTTTCTTGGAGTTCATGGTTAGGCTTATTTTCTTCCACTATATGATGTCACTCTTGACTAGAGGCCAGACCCAACTTGAAGTTGGGGGTGAGTCACCCTCCTACTCACTGCGTTTACACCAACTGACTGTCGACTCATAATGCAAGGTTAGGATTGGCTTAGGTTGTGGAACTTGTGGAACTATTGGGCTTCAGAGAGGCCGACCTCTAACTAATGGCCCACTTTTTCAATTTTTGACCCATGAGTTGAAGACTTCTCCTTAGGCATATTTCTCCTACCACTGGGTTCCTTTATGATTATTATTTGTGTTTACAAAACACCCAAGCTCTATAACGGGTTTAAACATACATGTCTCGCTCGATTCTTCAAATAAAAATGTAATCAATTAATACAAGGCTTACTAATGAATTTAACGACTGGTTGGGAGTATGTTGGTTGTCCTAGGTTCAACTCACGTACATTCACCCTTCTTGTTCCAAGTTAGGTGATTAAAACAAATAAGAACACATGAACGATCCTAAATCAATAGTTTAAACAAGAAAACAACATATAACTCTCTAGGGAACAGACAATTATTTCATTTTTTATTTCTTTCCTTCATGCTCACAAGGCCTTCACACACACACACACACACCCCCAAAGGAATTTCAAAACGGAAAGAGGAGGCATTGTCTAACAGTGGCCTCTCTTAAAACACGACAACTAGGCTCCTCTAGAAGCTGTGTGTTAACGAATTGACCAATTGCCCCAACTAAAAATACACATCACTAAAAAAAATAACCACAATTGACATAAATGTCCCTCAAGGGACACATAAGAACAACTAACTATAAAATATTTACAATTTTTTTTTTTTTTTTTGGAATAAAATGTGGAGTGATGCTCCTACATCACATAGATGAAGAGTTGCATTTCAAATATTACAAAAATAATGCAATATATAATGTGGTTTGATAATCAAGCCGATAGTTTGTAAAATCACGAAGATCTACAGGCATGGAAAACCTCTGCTCTCATGACATCAACAGGGCCATGGTCGTCTATGTATTTCTCGAGACCATAGTAAATTCTCGACTTCTCCAAAAGCACTATGGATTCAGCCCTACCATATCTAGAAGAATACAACTATAGGTATTAAAAGTCCTAGATACAATTTGAGAAACATCAAAGATGCTTAGACCAGTGGTCTCGTGGAAAGATATGCTTCCAACTAGGTTTTTTTTGGGAATTTGTGCTTGTTGATGAATCTCGGTATTGCACCAAGGATGTTGCAACTCCCAAGGGCTTCTCAAATTAAATTATCAACCCAGGGTTTGTACAAACTTAGAGGTGACAGTTATATATGCACAACATGTTCGATTATACTCATCTCACCCTCATTCATGAGATTAGATCAAGGTGTTTAGAGACCACTCCTTCAACTAATTGAAGAGACAATTTCTTATGAAAGCATAGATGAATGTGATTCTAACTATAAAGGTGAAAGTGTTAATTGAGATTGTATGAAACCAAAAGGCTAGTCTATTTTCAAAAGTAAACCATGATACTCTACTTGCATAGTTAATTGAACCAACAACCTACTTGCATGCACCATTTTCCTATTCAAACTTGCTTGAAAATAAGGAATCCAATATTTAACATAACTACGTAGAAAAATACTAATTCTAATTCTATTTTGTTGTCTTACTAATTATATGAATAAAAATACAAATTCTAATTCCATGGTTGCAATGAGGAAAGGACGGGGGTGGAGTGGTCTTAGAGTCTTCCCTAATCCCGAAATCAAAGTTTGGGGGCCATTATTCAACTTAACTATGACAGGGTCAAAGTATGGAGCAAATATGGTTGGAGAAAACAATGCTATAAGACTGCTATAGGAGGTGCTACAGGAGGCCTTGTTTTTCTACAGGAGGAGGGTTGAGACATTTTTGAGAATAAATATGGTGTCTTGAAGGCAAAAGAAGTTGGATGAAGGTAGAAGGAGGTGAATGAAGGTTGTAGGAGTCCCTTGGCCAAGCTTAGTACCCCTTAGAGGTCTATCTTGCACCAAATTTGATGTCTGTGGTGTCCTTACTTTACCTTAGAAGAGTGACTTCGGTGGTAGAGTTTGGGAGTAATGTGAGGTGTCTAGAAGAAATATGGAAGGTTCTAGGTGGATGTGGAAAGGTGTGCTGACCCCTGTAAATCAACACAATTCCTACAGATAGTTAAATACATGCATCAAATGACCAATAATATAGTGAGATAAATTAAAATGGAAAAGATGAGTTGAATTTTATTAAAATCTACTCTACCCTACAACACTACTCTAATTACTAAACCAGTGAAACTAACTTCTAAGTTGCAGAAACTAGACATGTGAAAGGATTACAAAGCAACATTTATCAATATCCAAGAAATCATAAACACATATTTTTGAGTTGTTATTGTAGATCTTCCAGGCACTCTTCCCACAAGAGAGGTCACAAGAAAACTTGCAATTACAAGTTTTTATGATATAACATCTACTGAAACAAGGAAATAATTGTAATGCTTTGAAAAAGAACAAGAAACAAATACAAGGGAGGGACTATTATTTTGAACCACTTGATTCCATTTGTTAACATCAGTGTTTTCCTAAGAGGTATTAGAAATTGGAGGATTCTACATGGGTTGGGTTGCTATAGGGTCAAGTGTATGGGCCATTAATGAATATACAATGATACAATGGCATAGGTTTTGCCATCGAAAACATGTGTGGGAAAATAAATGTAGTGGACTAATTTCTTATGAACCCTATTCCCCTTAGATAAGAATGAATGAATTAAATTCCTTTAACATTTTAACCTTAATTGAAACTTGACATTAAGGTCTAGATTTGAAGAAACTTTTAAATGAAACTACCCAAGTATTAAAAAACATATTCTAGCATGGACCATGTTTGCATTGGAAGACCATCCTAGAACTCAATCCATATAAGGAAGGACAATTATATGAATTTATTAACCTTTAAAACTACCAACCAAGCATATAAAATTAATTTTAGGGATCATGCAAACCCAAGGTCCTCTTTTGAGGATCTCCTTCACATGGGCCAAGTAATTAAATTAAAATATAAAGAAACCCTTGGCAATGCTATGGGGGTGAATGTAGTGCTAGCATTGTGGCTCTCACACTACTATGAGTGAGCCTTGAAATGTTGTTGTAGGGGGGTCTCTCTTGAAAAGCATCCTAGGATGGAGCCCACACAAAAGTGATTGCAAAAACTATCTTCCCAAAATTGAAATATTCAATGTTGGGAGAAGAGTCTTGACTTTATAATACACTTTGGGAGAAAATTTCCAAGGATTCTAGGGTAACATATTTTCTCCTACATATCACAATTTCTACTAAAGAGCAAATTTTTTTAGAATACGAAACCCATCATGGTCCCAACCACCTTATGAATGAATAACCACCAAAAACAATGCATCATAATAAATTAAACGCGACAACAGTAAACTATGAGTTGGAAATGAAATTAAAATATCACAATATCTCTACGAAAAATATTTAAAATATTATCATTGTATTTGTGAAAGTTTCTAATATATCATTTAAAAAAAATGGTGTATCCAATATTTAAAAAAAATTTATACTAAGAAATATTTAAATATCATGCTTTTACTTGTAAACTACTTCGATGATGCCCCTTTCTATCATTGTAGAATCACAATTCTACCACAATGATCTTAATATTTGATGCCCCTCCCGCGATTCTACCACACTGACTTTAAAATTTGATGCCCTTCCCAATCACCATTGAGGCATAACTCATTACAATAATCTTAAAATTTAATCTCTATAAAAGCCTCCTTAAATTATGTAGCCTTATTATTCCTACCACATGCAATAGATAATGCATTGAGTTTTTTGGTCAAGTCCATAATAGTTTGGGGCTGACCAAAAGAAATTGCAAACTTTCCATAGTTTAATATTGCAGATTGAAATTTATTATTTTTTAACAATAATTTAATTTATTTATCTTCAGCTTGATTGGCTATCAATATCAACATGTTATCGCTCATTTCCTCAATTAATGAACCCTTTTCTTTCCAAAGTTTATGTTATGTACATTTAGAAGACTTGTGTTGATTTCCTTATGAAAATCACCTTTACCATAGATATGATATAATTGGGATAAATAAACTACTTTACATGTATCCCTGTCTCTCCCATCGATGCACCATGCATGGTACACATCACATGTGCGTTTTGTAGTTGTGTCAAGAAGTTTTCATATTGGAATATACCATTCAACAATTGACTGGTTCCTTTCCACTTTATTGGATGACACAAACCAACCCTTTTTGAAGGCCATGCCAAAGGCTTAACCTTGCTACATTTCAATCCATTGTTTCCCTTGCATTTTCTAGCCCCATATTCCCATTGCCGGTTTCACAATCACAAGTCAACAAGATGGGATTGCATAACAACAACAACAATAGTAATGGATCTTTGTGGATGGTAGTCGTGGCCTTAATAGTGACAACACAGTTGGATTTTGTTGAACAATAGCAATTTCTCTCAGTCGATTACTACAAGTCGTTGTGCGCACAAGTGGAAATCATATTTTTCAAGGTAATGGAGTGCAAGCAGAGGGCCAAACCAACTATAGTAGCGGGGACTCTATGCATTTTCTTCCATGACTTATTTATTGAAGTATGTGGTGTGGCTTAGATAGGATATTATTATTATTATTACTTGGCTTGACTTGGTTATTGTTGGATATTGATGTGTCTTGGTATTTTCTAGTGATTGAGCTAATCCTCTAGTCCTAAAGGTTAATTCATTTATTCTTTTTGGACCTCTCCATCGCCTTGCCAATCTCATGGCAACATTTGTCTTTGGGTAATGATCTTAGTGACTAAGATCATCTTTCTTTGCTTTATTTCAAGTTTTTACCCATACTCTCTGCAATATACCTTTGGAAAATGGCCTAGAAGGTTGAACTAAATCAATATATGTTCTTCACCTTTATTTATTTCATTGGTTTGTTTATGTGGGTATATTTCATTTCTTTGTGACCTCCATGTTGCTTTCCTTTTCGTTTGTGACTTGACATCCCAAAGGAAATATGTCAGTGATTTTGTTAATCATAAAGGTTACCCCATGTATATTTATTAGACCTCTCCAACCCTTGAGAATTACCATGGCCACATTTAGGTTTGGGAAATGGTATTAATGATTAATATAATATTTATGTGTCTTCTTTCTGCCCATACCCTTTGCTATATACCTTTGGAAAATTGTCCAACAGGTTGAACTAATACTTAATCAACATATGTTCTTCACTTTTATTTCTTTCACTATTTTTTTTTTTTTTATGTAGGTATATTGTACACAATGGCAGGTAGCATGGGCTAAATTACCAAGTCAAGAAGGGGAGCAAAGATGGGCTTGTCTTAGAAGACTCTTGAGTTGCAAGAGCCAATCATTCCTACCATCAATCCTCACTATGTAACGGGATTGTAAAACGTCTTCCCACAACATAACCTAGATCCCAATGTGGCTGCCTTCAATTATGCCCTACTAGATTAGGACTTTATCGAATGTATACTTTTAAATGACAAATTATTCCACTGCCCTAAATTTCTCCATCAACAAATTTTGGTTTTGGTCTTTTAATATTGAATTTATTTATAACAACAGTTGTCACATGATGGGGAACATCAAATTCTCGCTTAATGATGGAATTCATTTCACAGATGGTGTTATGTTTTTTTAGATGGATAATAATTTATGGGAAACAAATTCCAATTCCAAGTATTTAAATGAAAATATGGTTTTGGTAAAAAGGACTTGAGAAAGAGTGGAGAGGAGTCCAATACCCCATTGTGGATCCAACATATGGTAATGGGCACCATCGATAATAACAATGGTTAAAATTTCAAATGTTTCTATGGTTGTGATCACGCAAAGGGAAATGACACTATATAAATGTCTCTATGGCTATTTTTTCTACCTTTGATCCAAACCCATGTTATTTAGCTCTTAAGTTCTCTTTTTCTTTTTTTTAATAACAAATAATTTATACACATGGCAGTGTAGTTGGACTGTTAGTTTTGTGCTCCTTAATTTAATTATTAGTTTTAATTCACTTAGGATGATTTGTATTAATTATCAACTTATAAAGGTTGATAAAACCTCATCCTTTTCCATGCAAATGAATGAATTGTCTAAGTGTATTCTTCAATTTTCTAAAATTTAATTTCACTGGATGTAAAACGGTTAGTGATAGAATGTAGTGTTAAGGAAATATTTGTGTGAAGATTATCCGCTTCAAAACCCTGTGGATCTAGCTAACAAAAAATATTATCCCAACCTTTAATCCTCACTTTTCCCTTTTTTATCTGATCTACCTATAACTCATCCCACCATAGTTTGACATGTCCTCTTAACATGGTCACAACATACTTGACCTTTTGGTCCTCCTCAACATCCTCATAGTCAAAATATTTTTCTAGAGTACTTATCCAATCTAACAACTCTTCCACATTTGGATTGCCATCATATAACAATAATCCCATCTTTGTCCTAGACCCAACCTTGGTAACCAATTTAATCATCTTCTCATATGGCTCTTCTCTTCCTTTAGTTCTTTCCTCCTAGTCATATTATCTTGTGTCCTCACTCTCAGTGATGTTTCTCATGTCAGGTTCTCGTCCCTAGTTAGTTTCCATGACCTCCATTTTTTCCTAGATATGCTTTAACTCCAATATCCATTCATTTTCTTTCTAGCTTCTAAACTTTTTTTGTAGCTATATGATTTTTCTCAAGGTTCAAGGCACGCTTTGATACCATAAGTAATGCAATGTTACATGTTCAAAATTTATATCAACCCGCTATATATATATATATATATATATATATATATATACATATATATATATATATATATAATGGAAATTTCCCTAAATTTCCTCATTCCACATTTTTTGCGAGGAATTTCCTTTTGTAAACCCTTTGTTCCTACTTTTACGAATCAATGAAACATTCAATTAACGAACCCTTACATGCCTCCCAAGACAGTTTGGGAGTCATTATTTTCTTCGACGTTAGGGTCTGACTTATTTTATTCCACTATATGTTGTCACTCTCGACTAGAGGTCAGAGCCAACTTGAGGTTGGGGGTCCATCACCCTCCTACTTACTGTATTTATAACAACTAATTGTCAGCTCACAATGCAAGGTTAGGGTTGGCTTAAGTTGTGGAACTTGTGGAATGATTGGGCTTCAGAGAGGTTAACCTCTAAATAATGGCCCACCTTTTCAATTTCTTGCCCAGAGTTGAAGACTTCACCTTAAGCATATTTCTCCTACCACTGGGTTCCTTTATGATTATTCTTTGTATTGACAAAATACCTAAGCTTTGTAATAGAGAATTCAGGCTGACAAGTTTAAACATGCAAGTCTTACTCGATTCTTCAAATGAAAATCTGATCAATTGTTACAAGGTTTACCAATGAATTTAATGATTGGTTGGAAGTATGCTGATTGTCCTGGGTTCACCTCATCCATGTTCATGCTTCTTACGCCAAGTTAGGTGATTCAAACAAATAAGAACACATGAAAAATCCTAAATCAATAGTTTAAACAATAAAACAACATATAACTCTCTAGGGGATAAACAACTATGCCATTTTTTTATTTCTTTCCAAAATCAAAAGAGGAGGCGTTGTCTAATAATGGCCTCTCTTCAAATGTGATAACTAGGCTCCTCTATAAGTTGTGTGCTAACGACTTGACCAATTGTACCAACTAAAAATACACATAACTAAACAAAATAACCACAATTGACATAAATTTTCCTCGAGGGACATATAAGCACAACTAACTATAAAATATTCACAAAGTTCTTGTTTTGGAATAAAATGTGGAGCGATGATCTTGCATCACATGAAGAGTTGCATTTCAAATATTACAAAAATAATGCAATATATAATTTGGTTTGTTAATCAAGCCCACATTTTCTAAATCATGAAGGTGTATAGGCATGGAAAGTTGCTGCTCTCATGACATCAACAGGGCCATGGTCATCTATGTATTTCTTAAGACCATAATAAATTCCTGACTTCTATAAAAGTACTATGGCTTCATCCCTACCATATCTAGAAGAATACAACTATAGTTATTCAAATTCCTAACAATTTGAGCAACATCAACAATGCTCGGACCAGAGGCCTCGTGGAAACATATGCTTCCAACCAAAAGTTTTTGTTTGCTTTGTTTTGTTTTGTTTCTTTGGTTTTTCTTTGGGAAATTGTGCTTGTTGAAGCACCAAGGATGTTGAAAATCCCAATGAATTCTCAACTTAAATTATCAGCCTAGGGTTTGTACAAACCTAGAGGTGACAATGCTATATGCACAACATGTTAGGTTCTACTCATGTCACCCTAATTCATGAGATCAAATCAAGGTGTTTAGAGACCACTCCAACTAATTGCATAGACAATTTCTTATGAAAGCATATATGAACATGATTCTAACTACAAAGTTGAAAATTCCATTCATTAAATGTCAAGTACTAATTGAAATTGTATGAATGCAAAAGGCTACTTTATTTGCAAAAGTAGACCACGCTACTCTACTTGCACACTTAATTGAACCAATAACCTACTTGCATGCATCATTCTATTCACACTTGCTTTAAAATGAGGAATACTATCTTTAACATAACTATGAAAAAAAACACTGATTCTAATTCTAATTTGTTGTCTTACTAATTCTATGAAGAAAAATACTAATTCTAATTCTATGGTTGCAGTGAGGAAAGGATGGGGTTAGAGTGGTCTTAGAGTCTTCCCTAATCATGAAATCAAAATTCAGGGCCAATTATTCAACTTAACTATGACAGGGTCAAAGCATGTAGAAAATATGGTTGGAGAAAACAACGCTACAAGACTACTACAGGAGGTGCTACAAGAGGCCCTGTTTTGCTACAAGAGGAGGCTTCAAGAGATTTTTGAGGATAAAAATGGTGCCTTGAATGTAAAATAAGGTGGATGAAGGTAGAAGGAGGTGAATGAATTTTGTGGGAGCCCCTTGGCCAAGCCTAGTACTCATCCACGATCTATCATGCACCAAAGTTTATGCCCATGGCGTCCTTCATTTACCTTAGCAGAGTGACTTTGGTGGCTTCCAGAGTTTGGGAGCAATGATTGGTGTTTAGAAGAAAGATGGAAGAGTCTAGGTGGATGTGAAAAGGTGTTCCCATGCCTGTAAATCAACACAATTCCTACAACTAGTCAAATACATGCATCAAATGACCAATAGTACAATGAGATAAATTAACATGGAAAAGATAAGTTGGATTTTATTAAAATCTACTCTACCCTACAACACTACTCTAATTACTAAACCAATGAAACTAACTTATCAGTTGCAAAAACTAGACATGTGAAAGGATTACAAACCAAAATTTATCAATATCCAAGAAATCATAAACACATATTTTTGGGTTGTTATTGTAACTCTTCCAATCACTCTTCCCACAAGAGAGGTCACAGGGAAACCTGCAATCACAAGTTTTGATGATATAACATCTATTGGAACAAGGAAATAATTATAATGCTTTGGAAAAGAATAAGAAACAAATACAAGAGAGGGACTAAAGCCTCTAGGTTGGGTCCAAACCTAATGGTTTCATCCCTCCAAAACTAACTTAGATGCAGACCAATGGTGAACTTCTCATTAACATGAAATAATAGTCACATACATCATATGAAAGATAATAATAATAATATCAAGCTGTAGGTTCTCAATAGCTACAACAAAACTTTGAATCCTAATGAGCCTTTTAGCTGGTTTATTTATACAAAATTAATTGAGGGGAAGCTCACTTGAAAGGAGGAATGCTCCCTTCCAAAATCTGGTTCCCTTTGACCTTGTCATGCACTTGCAGTTCCTTGGCTGCTAGTGGTATCTAGCTATTGGTTAGGAATATTTGTTCTCAAGCTGAGTTAGGGAGTTAATGAGGTGGAAAATCCCCCTATATTCTCTTTGGGTGTCTCCATCAAGCCCTTGCATAGTAAATATCTCAAAAAATGCTTCTTTTTCTGCATACTAATCACATTAGGCCATGCAATATGACAAACACCCTTTAATATTCTTACTAAGCATATTATGGTTAAAAACGTGAATTAATGTGAGAAGAGGAGAGTTTTAAGTGCTAGAGGATAACACAATGAACCTCAAAATGTACCTATTCATGGGCGCCATCATCACTGTAGTTTTTTATTGTATATTCAACAACTTATGTGATATTCTAAAACATAAAATAAGAATCTACTCTATTCTTCAGTGGAAACCAAAATTGATTGATGAAAACAATAAGCAGAAAATGAAGCATATCAATTGCACATAAGACAATATTTCTTTTGGGAAAGAATGATCCAGGTGGATGTTGGTGGCCACCCACCTATCCCACTTGGACCCCCACAACTGTCTCTTTCAGTTTTTCAGTTTCTGTAATTGTAGCACAATTTACTATTTTTAGTAGTTTTTTGGGTCCTAAACTTTCGGAGCCGTTTTGAGATCCTAAACGATGTTTTTTGGGAAATATGGGAGCAACATGTGTCCATGTGTCAAACGAAGATCGAGTGCCAAAGTTACGACCCCGGGAAGTTGATGTACCAACTTACCCAAAATGGGCCCACAATTTGGCGTTTCATCTTCTATGGTTAGGTTTTGGGATGTTAAGGGCTTTCCATTGTTTCTCAACAATAAATAGGCCTTCGAGCCTCAATGTAACACAGTTCAGAGGCATGTAGCCACCACATCTCATCTCAAAGATAAGCTACCATCGCCCTAGCTGGTTTATTTCTATTTCTGTTTGTAAGCATATTTCAGTATTTTAGAGTAATGAAATGAAGTATTATTTCCGATGCATATTTGTGTTTATGGTTATCTCTGTAATTTGTTGTGTTCCTGTTTAAATCTGGATCAAAGAAACTTCTAAAACCCCCGACTATATATATATTGCGTTAACCAGAAGATCTGAGAAGAAAATACAATTCTTGTTCAACTCGAACAATTCCCGCACTAGTACAATATAACTCTCTACCTCCTAGGCAAGCCTTGGATGAATACAATATGCTCTAATCAACCTTGAGCTCAACCTGCAAGTACTTTCTATCCTTTTCCTGATTGAATTCCTTTGGCCAATACTTAGCCAAATTCCTAGCCTTCCAAGCTCCTACTTCCTTTCAGAATTCCTAGGAGAATTAGCTCATATTTAGTTGGGAAATCCACTCTCCATAACTATGCAATCCATCAATAGGTCCTCAACTAATTGCATGCACCATCTACAACTCGGGAAATTATAAAATTGATAGTACATTGTCCCTGAACTCTAATCTCAACTAGGTCTTCCTCTGAACTGGCATGCATGAGTTATTTATGAGTGAATCTTCAGTTAATTGGTGTGGTACTGAGGATGCACTGGTGCCCATCCCCAATACTATACATCCTACTAGTTCCTCCAAAAATTAGAACTAGTTTAACTTACTATAACTTAGTTAGTTAATTACAACTCAAAAGAACTCACCCTTGGCCCCTAAAATTTATGAATCACTCTACATGAATCTAGATAGAGTTCCAACTATAATTTCCTAAGCCAACTAAGTCAATTTAACGTAGTTAACTATTACACATTGCTCTGAGAATAGAATTTCGATTTAATTCACAATTTTATTCACACTTTAATTCAAGGACAAATTAAGTTAGAATTTATAGATGCTATTTTTAACATTTCTTGATGCTATTTTCAACAATCACCCCCTTACTGAAGGTGTTTCTCACCCTTTAAGAAACTTAATCATTGATGTGAAGTTCATGCATGGCCGTGCTGGCCTCTTTGACATCCCAAGGCATAATAGATGGTGTGCCTTCTTGTGGGTAGAAACCTACATTTGCCTCTATGCTTATCCATTATTTTTGTCCTTCTTCCTGGTTCATTCTCTCTTGTAGGCCCAACAGTAAGGGAGGACTGATTTTGAGTCCTATCCATTTTATCTTCAACATTTGTATGATTCTTTTGTATAATGGAGTTCTCTCCAAAGAATTCCTTAGTGTTTATGGAGAGTGATACTCTCTGATTTGTAAACTGTGAGGTAGGGCATGCTACGTTCTTTGATAAGCCTACAAGCTCTCTATCCCCAACATCCTAAAGGTGTCCTCAAAATGTAGGATGGATTTTTCTTAGGCTTCCAGGTACCTAGGTGCTAAATTAGGATTAGAGGAGATGGGATTGTGGTTATTGATGACAGCCTTGGGGCTTACTAATTCTGCTATGATGTATAAGGGCTCTATTTATTCTTTTTCCTTCACCTTCTTTACTTCTTGAGCTCTTGTTTCCTCATGGGTCAACCAAGAGGCTAATTCTATTAGTCGTATATATCCCAATCTTGAGTTGGGGTCCCAAAATTCATGTATGTTAGGATCAAATTGTGTGTAAAACTCAACTAGTTGTTAGAAAATTATATATTATAGAGCAATGGAACACATAAAATATTGCAGAAATATAAACACAGAAAATGCATAAAACCAGAGAGACACATATATACGTGTTTCACCCAATTTGGGCTACGTCCACAGAGAAACAGCTAGTCCTTCCCTTTATATTATCCAAAAAATTGAAAATATACAACCTACAATAGATCTGGTGTAATTCCCTCTTCGCTCTCAATCTCCTCTCTCTTCCTCACTCAAAATACAGATCTACATAGACGTAATACAATTCCCTCATATATAGCGAGGGGTTGCCTTATAGGGAAAAAACCCTAAATTAAACATAACTTCTACCATTAGATCTCCGCCTAATGAATGGCCTAGATTAACTACAAAATTACAACATTTTACAAGGAAATTTTACATCTATGTTTAGCTTCGGGGGTGATACCCCCGATCCCCCCACTAGGGGGGGGGGCTCCCAAAGATTGCTGCCACCCCCTGGACCCCCCCTGCAGTGAACATTTTATGGGTGGCACTGCTGCCCCATTACGAACTGGGGTCCAATGTGGCAATACCTTTGAATACAAAAGATAATCAGGCTCCACACCCAACACTAGTTTTGCCCTATCCTCAATACTTTCTTTTTTCAAAACTTAATGAATTATCTGTAGTCTTGGAAAGGTAAAGAGGCATACTATGCTAGTGTCTTTATCTAGAATTGCAACCACTACTCATTAAAGAAAATGGCATAGGATTTGGATGGCTTCCTGCACTATATGGCTTCCATTGACAAACTTGCCATACTAGCAAGTTGTGTCCCCTTTTCTTGCATCTGCTCTCTTAGTCTTGTGTTCTCTGCCTGTAGCTTCTCTCTCATGATTGACTCCCTTAGTCTCAAGTCATTCAATTCCTTACCCATTTCGTTGAATTTCTCCTCCATGAGGCTGACATCTTCTATCTTTTTGGATTTTTCAAAGAAGAGTGGTATAGAATTTTTTTAAGGATTAGAGATTGGGTTTTCGATTATGCTCTTGGAGCTCTTGGAGGCCTTTTTCATCTTTTTTGGGGGTGGGTTCCTCTTCCGGTATCACCTCCTGTTGCTCCTGTAGCAACCCCTGTTTCTCCTATAGCTGCTCTGTCTCTCCTGTAGCTATTATGTCTCTTTCTGTAGTTATTATTTTTATTCTTGTAACAACACAACTTGTTCCTTGAGCCTCTTAAAGGTGACTTCCCTAGTGGTGGGCCTTCCTATGGGTAGCACATGTTACTTAGTTTTGGCATTAGGAGAGGTAACTTCTTTAATATTTCCCTCACTAAGTCCCACCTCTTCCTTTTTGATTGCTCACTCATCAATGGCCATAGGGATTTTTGAAGGAGGCTGAGGCTTCCCTTGCCTTATCTTGTTGCTCTTCTTTATTTTAAAGTATAAGGGACCTTGCCTTCATTTCCTTCTTTTGGGCTTCCCAGGTGTGCCCAATGTGGCTAATGTGGCAAACAATTCTCGCTATGTGTTTCTTGGAGAGAGGCTTATTTGATTTCCTTGTCTTGCTATCTCTTGAGGATTGGATGTACCCGCAGGGTTTTCTTCCTATGTTCCTTTTTTCTCTCCTTCTCTTCCTTGGTTTCTTCTACCTCCTTTCCTTCCGTACCTACAATACTAGAGGTTTGTGTTTCTTCTTGTGTGATGGCTTGGGTTTCAATTAACATTTCCGTGTCCATGTCTACAAAATCAATCGATAGCACAATGTTTCTTAGGTGGCTTAATGCATCCATAAAATTCAGCTTAATGAGGCCATGGTGGGCAATATGTTGGTGCTTCCCTTCCCTCACTTTCTGGCTCATCTCATTGATAGATTGTAAGAGGAAATGGGGAACACCAAGTCTCTGTGGAATGGGTAATTCTACTTTAAACCTTAGCTCATGGAGAAACCTAAAATGATAGGCATATACAATGCTAAACCTCCCCTCATAGGACATGTATTTGAGAATTTTATAGGCCACTTTATCCCAGGGGTAAGGTAGGATTTCTCTTCTAAATTCATTTTATATTCTATAGGCTTTTCTCTATGGATGTAGAAGTTCTTTTTGGTTGTGACCCTTATTGGTGCATCCTCATTGCTCCACTGAACTCGCAAGGGTAGGGTTGTTATTTTTCTTATGAGAAACATTTAAAGGGATGAAAATTCCTCTAACAACAATAGTGGCACTATTTTCTCCCTGAGAATTTAGTTCCACGGAAATTTCTTGAGTTTTCTCACCATCATATCCCTTGAATTGTTCAAAGAATTCCATCCATTGATGCCTTAGAAAAATATCTACAACAGGAGGATGTTGATGGATTATTTCTCTATTTGTGGGTTCTCTTTTGTTGAAACCTCCCCCCATTTCTCCTATTGTTCCTTCCTGGGGTTACTTTGGATGTATTTTCAATTTGGCCTCAGAGAAATCTCGGGTGAAAATATGGTGTCAAATTTTCCTTTTGATTAGAGGAGGAGAAGGATTCTAACTTTTTATATAAAAAAACAAACGTTTCTCTTTCTCTACCAGGCTTGCCTTTCTCACATAATAAATTTCAAAGGGAATTATTGCTCAATTTGTTTCTAAAGGATACCCAATTCAAGCATAATTCTCATGTAGGTGTATGGGTATTAGAGAGGGAGGAGGCCACTTAATCTATTCAAGATGATTCTCTTGTGTGCATGAGGGTTTGAGGACAATCTCTGTTTTTTTTGGCTCCTTTTTTCCTTTTTAATTATCCCATGTAGTTTTCTATCTGTGCTACTGTAGTAGGTCAGACCCTCTTGTAGCACCTACAAACACAGTATATAGTAGCTTGGTGGTACCCTAGGTAGTCTCTGGTGGAATATAGATCATCCTTCTCCAACTGTTATCTAGAAATGAGCGATTATGCAAATGGAGTTGAACCTTGTACTTTTTATTCCTTTTGTGGTAAAGGCTCGGAGAGCTTTGTTGACTTGGCTTTTGCACAAGTTTCATTTTTTTTAACTGTTGTCCCCACTCCTCGTAATCATCACCCCACTTAAATTGAATTTTCCATGTTACATGGTGGCTGAGTAAATTGTAGTTAATTGATTGAAGGTGGCCACATTTACTGGCCACCTCCAACCCATAAAAAAAATCTTTTTTTGGTGATTAAACACATTTTATCAGTATATGCATAGGGAAGATGTGAGGAGTGTCATACTTGAACCTACCTATGATGTCAAATTGTTGGAGATGCTTGAATGTTGGAGTTGGACTTCATAACATGATGATATTAAAGGTGTTGATTTCCTTTGTTTTCTTTTGCATAGGTCTTCATAGCTTGATGATTCGTGACTAATGAAATTCTCTTTTTTTTGTTTTGTTTTGTTTTTACTTTTGTTTTTTGTTTTTTTTGGGTGCAGGGCTCTTTCTAGTGCTCATGTTGTTATTGTTGGACATGAGGGATGACCTAAAATATGCTCTCTAGGGATGGTGTGCCCCTTCTTAGCTTTAGAAATGGCTTCATGGTGCCTCAGGGTGGTTGATCTTCTATTATGGGGTTGTAAAAAATTGGTTCAGGGTTCAGTGATAACTGTGCAGGCTGCTATAGGAAGGATCCCCTTCATGTAATCATCACTTTGTCCCTTCTCAAGACTTCACATGGCATCTAGGAACTAAGAAAAAAAATAGGAGGTATAGGGACATGATTAGAATCATTAGAGGGAGGTGTGTGTACTGAAAAAGTTGAAGACAAAGTTTTTGTTTGTTTGTTTATTTTGTTTGTTTGTTTGTTTGTTTGTTTTTGTTTGTTTGTTTGTTTTTGTTTGTTTGTTTTGTTTGTTTGTTTTGTTTTTTTTGTTTTTTTTTTTTCCCTGATTGCAGAGTGGAGTTTTTAGGATGAGTTTTGGCTAGATGGAGTAAATGAGTGATGGAGGGATGTTGGGGGACCTCTCTCAAAATTTCGTATGGAAAACATGATATTTTGACGCCTTTATCCAATCACATATTCCTCTTGTATCATTTTAGGCTACTCCTATAGATATTTAGGATAGTCTTGTAGAATTTTAGGAAGGAGGCAAAAAATGATTCTATAGTTGGCTAGATGATGGAGAGAGGTAGGGAGGTGAGTGAAAAGGATGAAAATGAAATGGATAGCTGCAAAGAATGGAGGAATGGACATGCGAAACTTTTTTGGTAACCACTGTTATTTTGACTATCTAGAGTCTTGCAAAAGAGGGATGCTAGCAAAATTGGTGTAAAGACTCCTCCCTTGTGTATTAATTTTTTTTTTTTTGAGATATGAAGACTTCCTTTCTAGAGGTTTTCAACCATCATGCCTTCCCTAGGTGCCTCATAGGAGGTTTTCACCTGGGAATATTTTCATCTTATTTTTTATTTTCTTTTGTTTTTTTTGTTCTCTCTTGTTTTTTTTTTCTCTCTTAGGCTGCCTCAGAGAGGTTTTCAAGCCTAGAGTTTGCCTTAGATGCCTCATGAAGGTTTCCATCTAGGGCCTTTTTTTTGTTTTCTTTAGAAGTTTTGTGAATTGAGGGTTGTGAGCCTATGAATCACATTCAATTCTTTGCTAATTAAAAAAAAATTCTTCATTGTATATAGGTATTTTATATAACTTCAACCTGTAACCATTGAAAAGTAAGGGAATACCTTCCTCATCAATTGTACCAATTTGGACAGACCCATTATCATGAAATCTCTCTACTAGATAGGGACCAAACCATCTTCTCATTAACTTTATTTTGAAATATTTGAATTCGAAATTATACAACAGGGCCCAATGACCTTCTTGAAAAGCTTTCTTCCTAATGTGTTTGTTGTGCCAATTCTTCCTCTGTAGATGGATTACCTCAGTGTGCAGGAGAGCTTACAGCCTGAATTTGTCTAAACCATTAAGTTGGAGCGACCTCTCCAATTGTGATATAGTGAAGTCCAAGTATAACTGAGCTACCATCCTTAAGGTGTTGTATTCAAATTCAATAGACAACAAGGCCTTCTTCCCACAAACTAGTTCAAATCGAGTGAATCTAATTGTAACACCCTACTCCTACATCTACCCAAGTAGCCAACCAATCAGGGAAAAATGTGATGAGAAGTTACTATGATATGACTCAACTCCCTACGTGTCAGTTAAGGAAGTGGAATCGATGGAACACATCACACATACCTTCCACATTAGCAAAACAACTCCTAAGAGCCATCCCAACCACTCAGATAACCAACCCTTGATACCAACTAAAGTTTTAGTGCATCAAAAACCTATATGCTCCCTTGACATGGACAAGGGTGCGTCTGGGAGGCTCCAGAAGCTTCCATAGCAAGGGCAAGGGAGATTTTGAGGAATTTTTCCCCTAGTGTTGTGGCCATGACTCCGAGATTTGTGCCACTTTTTTAGGCCCAGAGCCCAGTTCACTGCCTAGAACTCATCGGTAAGTTCAGAAATGAAATTTTACAGCGGAACAAAGATACATTTGCAAAAAAATCAACAAGGATTAGACTGGACCCCTACTAGTCATGAGAGGTATTTCATCAAACATGTCACAAAATTGAAAGCTACAGGTCCTAACTACAGAACTGAACATAAGGGTCTCATACTTATCTAAAAATCACTAAGAAACATTGATGCCTCATCACAATAACTGCATTATCATCTATTAAGCCATATATTCATTGTACATTTAGTGATTAACAAAAACATGATGAGAGCCATACATTTCCATTGTCATAAAACTCATTCATAACCATCATATAAACAACAAAATATCAAGGATGTAATAGCCATATAAACCACATATAAACAAGTATATTTACCCATAACATACCAAGGAGAAATAGAGCTCTTATTAATGATTGCATAGGCCGATCAAGTATGGGATTTTCAAGAACCACCTGATCGTAGACTAGGTTGAACGAATTTTTTCTTTCAACCACCCCCTCCCGTGCGATATTCCAAGCATGAACGTGGGATATCATGAGACAAATCCATAAAAAACTAAACCAGGGATTCTAGAGGCCAAACCACCTCAACCCTCAACCAATGATTCCACCTCATAGTTGGATATCACTAACCATCACTAAACCTATCTCTACCCAAGTTTTCCAAGGCTCCAGAGCATTTTTTCCAACTTGGCTTCCAATACTAGTAACTCAACCCACAACTGCTGCCGAGTTTCCAAAGCATTTGTCCAACCAAGGCTTCTAGGACTAGTAGCTCAACCCAATAAGGGATTCCATTGCATTTTTCCAACTAGGTCTTCCAGGACTATTAACTCAACCCAAGTTGTTACAGGGATTCCAGAGCGTTTTTCCAACCAAGGCTTCCAGGAATAGTAACTCAACTCAAGTTGTTATAGGGCTTCGAGATCATTTGTCTAACCAAGGCTTCTAGGAGCTAATAACTCAACCCACAACCAAAGGCACAAGAAAACCAACCAGAAAACAAAAGTAAAACCCACAACACTATGGCTATCCAAGAAATGGAAAGACTAGGAAAATCCACTGCCAATCTAGAAAATCCTCCATGCCAATGAAAGATCATGACCAATTAACCACATGCATATTCCATGCATGCCAAAATGAGTGAGGAAAACATACATGCAAGTCGATACTTGCAAGCGAAACCCAATGTAGTTTTTGATACAATTGTCCTCTTACACTTTCCTTCTCTTCCTTTGCCTTCTTTCTCCAAGCATCCAAGTATGCCACACTCTCTAAGAGTACTCTAAGAAAAATCTAAGTGTCCAAGAGTATGAGTGAAAGAGAATAGAATGAAAGCTCCAAAATTGAACTGACAAAAATCTACATTAACCAAGCCTACCCACTGATCCTCAAAGGCCTTTTTATCAATGAGGCCTCTATTTTCTCCAATTTCTGTTATTTTCCTTCATTTTCCTCCTCACATGAAACCTATGACCTTTCACCTTACTTTTCTTCTAATTTCCATTATTTTCATAAATAAATGTACCAACATGCAATTTTGTCTTTCCAAAGCTTCGAGTTTCCTTAGCCATAATAAACTAAATGAAAATCCACTAGGATGTTTTTCCCACCATTCATCTTGGAATATGTTTCCCATGAACTTGGTCTTATATACATTTTACATGAATTTTTAACCAGTGCTGTTATGGACCCCTCTCACTTGGGGGAACACCGTCCTAGTTTTGAATGACACCTACAACCAAGAAGACTATTGTAAGCACAACAACCTGCCCATGAAACTTTATAACTTAGCTCGCTGCAATATTTAAAGTCATCATTGTTGAAATATGAAAATCATATCGTTTATTGGAGCTTTATAACATATCTCATTATGATGTTTACAATAACAACCACATATACTTATACACATTTTCTTCAACCAACAAATAACCATATTATCTATGTAGCTTTATAAATTCAGCTCGATACAATATTTACAATGATATACACATATGCACATTTTCTCATCTAAGAAATAAAAGGATATGATGCCCATATCAATCAAGAAGGGAACCCATAGGCTCAGACCTCCACCCTCAAAAGTTGTACCAGGATTCACCTCCTTCCTAGGAAGTCTAGAAGCCACTGTCCAAGTCAAAGTTGCATCCAATGTCCAATGCTATAATCTCGTGCCACTTTCTCTCTCAGTGAATAGTTACCATCTCATTATTCTAGGTTCACTCCCAATGTGCATTTGATTCCACATGGAAATGCTAATGACCAAACCAAATCCATCCACCGACCTTCCCTTCTATGCTACATAGTCCCTCGGGCGATCTAGTCAACCCCTTCTGTGCAGTCACACACCTTCCAAGTTCCATCGAAAGCCTTGTCCCGGGCAGTCCATCCCTCGGTAAGGTTTCCTCACATCGGAAGGTCGAAAACCCAAGGCATATCCTGCCTCAAACCATCATACCACTCATAACAAGCTCATGGAAATCAATGGGCACTATTCAGTACCAATTTCTGACAATGGCACTACTCCTGAATGCTTTACCAGTATGCTGCTACCTATTCCAATTTCTTTCACTATTGCTGCTAATACTTGTAGTCAGTTTCAACCACCCAACCAGAGAATTTCCCATGCTTTCCTGTACCAAGCACGTAACTGCCCTTAGATTTAGAATAAATTGAAATAAATTCAAATCATACCTCATTGGTGGCCCATCAATAAGGTATATTTGCAATTCTATTTGCTTCCTATCATGACAAGTCAAACTAGCATCTTTGACCAAATCACCATGTATAAACATATCACATCAGGTTATCTCAAAAGACAACCATCATAGATCAAAATCATAAATCACATGTAACCATCATAAACCAGAATATAGATCACATGTAATCATCATAGACCAGAATCATAAATCACATGCATAATAAAACTAAATGACATACTGAAATTTATCCTTTAATCAGACCTTTGCTTCTACCTTTGTCCTTATTTTGTATGGACTCTGGATCAGTTTCCTCACCTGAAAAACTACCAATTCCTTCTCCTCAACCATGTGCACATACACATAGTGTGCATCACACGCATACAACCACACACGACATACAACACCATGCAATACATGCACCTACACTTGACATACAACCATACACCTACACCCAATGTATAACACAACAAAATACATATGCCTAAATCCAGTGTACACCACCACACAATATATACACCTACACTTGATGTACAACACATTACATATACGTACACAAAGTACAATACAACAAATACACATGTCACGATACCATGACTACATAGTGCACATACATAGTACCGCATGCCTGCAACACAACATGTATTCCATGGGCACAATACCACATGTACACCAGTACCATATGTACAACATGTACCCAGTACCACCTGTACATAGCACCATATACACGATGTGTACACAACATCACATGTACACAACACCACCTGCACAATATGTACGCATCGCCATATGTACACCACAACACTTGTACAATGTGTACATAATACCACATGTACACAACACCACATGCATGACATTTACACAACACCACATGTACACAATGCCACATGCACAACATGGACACAACACCACCTGCACATGGCACCACATGTACAACATGTACACAACACCACGTGCACACAACACCACGTGCACACAACATCACATGCACAGTCATGCACACAACACCATATACACACAACATCGCATATCCAACATGCCCACATTACAATATGTATACAACACCACATATCCAACATGACATAGCACCATCTATACCCAACACTACATATGTAATATACACACAACACCATATATACAATAGGCATATAACATCATATGTACATAATACTACATATACAACATTACACATCACCATAGGTACAATCATTGAATATACAACATGCAAAACATATACACAACAATAGCACTGCACATCCAAAACCATATTGCCTCTACCAAGCAACCTTGCTTCCAGTGTCTCTTTGCCATCCATGCTTATCCTATCATGCCACAAACCACATTGTTTTCATTCAGTTGATGTATCCTTCAACGTAACCTGTCATAACATAAACATAGGCATAATACAAGCATACAATTCAATTCATATCCACATGATACTAAACTCATATAATTTTCATGACTACTCTTCCCACTTGATTCCTCATAAACCGGGAACCTCTTCATGCCATTCACCTAAATGAGAAATATTCCTCCACAAGAATGATCCCCGGTGATCTTGTGAGATAATGACATACATACATACATGTATATAAACATTAACATAAAACAATCATGATCCTTGATGACCCTATCAGACAAAAACATGCATAAATACATATATGCATATAAATATTAGTATAAAGCATTCATGATCACAAAATAATTACTAGATATATAAGGCCAAGGAAAAGAGAACTTCCTTTATTCATGCACAACATGCACAATATTGAGAACAACAATTCCCAACATACCCAAGGCATCTGAAACCTAAAATCCATTTACTCTACCCTTTCTATTACCTTTCTCATGATTGTCCTATCACCATCCATTTACCTCAATGGACCCAACTAATCTAACTAGTTGGCATACACCTGCCTTCAACTTCCCTTATACATGCACTGAGATTCATTCGAGCCTTATATCACATGATGAGTTTCATTAAGCTCTTTTAGAGTTCCACTAACTTTCCTCTTTTCCCAACCAATTCCAAATACCCTCAAACATAAAAGGAAAGAAAAAGAAACAAACAAGAAGCAAACTATGAAAACCAATAACAATACGATACCGCAAAAAAAGTGGTATGACCATGTACTAGACATAAACAAATCACAAATCAAGCGCAAAAAAATTGAAAAAGACCGAAAGCACAATACTAACAATATGCACCATGACTCAATCCCATGGTTCCCAGTACCTCCAAGTGAAGGCTCAACTTGAGCCTTCTTTAAGATTTTATGGCAATCTCTTTTGCCATGCAATCCCCTGCATCGTACTGCCATAAACACATAACTGTCAGTGCATAAGTGAACATAACAACATACTAGTTACCTTACCTTGTTGTACTAATGCCAAACATGTTACCCTGCAACTACTCACACATGTCAACCCCATGTTCCAAATATCAAGAAAATGATATCTATCAATTTGAAATCAACCTTTACTAAGACTAAAAGTCATGTCATAATCGATAGTCAACTCATAGTCATTAGACATAATGCTACAACTATCACCTATTACAATCAAGTACATGTTATCTATCTCAACACATATGTGTCAATAAAACCATCTTAAAACAAGATCATTTCTTGATGCAATATTAGAGACACATACTCATATCATGTGATTCATCAAACATTCAACCAACTTGCACACATACCATGTTAAATAAATCAACTAGATGACATAATAAAAAATTCAAATATCAAATAGATGACACAGTCAAACTCATACCTTAATGTCATAACCCCAACCATATGCATATGCCAATCCAATTTAGCATGATAAGTATAACATGAAGATCTTAATTGAATAACCCTAACCATTAACTAACACATAACAACAACAAGTTAACATATAACATGCTCATCAACAACGTATAACATAATCATCAAGTTAACTGTCATAATACAACAATAGTAATGCATACAACCACAAGTTACCATCATTCATGACTATTCGACACATGTGCATATGACTACACTAATCAACTAGCATTTATCATACATGTAACCATAACAATATTAGAATGACAAGCATATTAGTAGCCCTAATGCTTATAACAAACATTAACCAACATACATGCATGCCCACCATACAAACTTGTATGATGATCTGCTCTTTCCGCAAAGTCCATTGTTGCAACTTCACTTTAATGATTGGCATATCCTACTCTATCTCAACCAACACATTAGCATCATAACATACCAATATCATTATGATGACCTAACTACATACAATGACCATATGTAGAACAACCTTCACCATGAAAATGCATGCATAACAACATATAGACACCGACATGCATAAGAAATGCATACGCAACCATACACTAATCATGGCACATCTCACAAAAACACCATCAACCTTCACATGGTGACATCACTATAACCATGATTAACGCCATGAAAATGCAACAAGCACATGGACTACAAGCATAATGAACACATATGCAACTGATATGTATGCATGAAAAACACATCTCGCTCATCCAGCCCAAGGGGTGAACAATGCTTCGACACCACTCTATGGTATCATATATCACCCAAAAGAAAGGAAACCAGACACCACCCAGAGAGAATGAAATCCACTCTGTTACCAATTTGTGGTATCAGATATGGCCCAAAGAGAACAAAACCCACTTCGATACGACTCTGTAACACCCTTCTCCCACATCTACCCAAGTAATTTGAAAACTGGGGTAAACATGTGACAAGAAGTTAATATGATATGATTCAAATCCCTATGTGTTACTTAAGGAAGTGGAATCGGCGGAACACATCACACAGACCTTCCATATTAGCAACAGAACTCCCAGGAAACATCCCAACCACTCATGTAACCAACCAACCCCTGAGATCAACTAAAGTTTTAGTGGATCAAACCCCTGGACACTCCCTTGATATGGATAAGGGTCTTTCTGAGAGGCTCTAGAATCTCGTACATTAAGGAAAAGAGAAATTTTGGGGGCTTTTTTACCTAGTGTTGTGCTTGTGACTTCGAGATTTATGCCCCTTTTTCAGGCCCAAAGGCTAGGTCACTACCCAAAACTCAATGATAGGTTCAGAAATGAAATTTCACAATGGAACAAATATGCATTTGCAAAAACATCAACAAGGATTACACTGAACCCCTACTAGCCATGACAAGCAATTCATCAAACATGTCACAAACATGAAAGCTGCATGTCTTAACAATAGAACTGAGCATAGGGGTCTCACACTTATTTGAAAATCACTAAGAAGAATTGGTGCCTCATCACAATAATTGCATTACCATCTATTAAGACATATATTCATTGTACATTTAGTGACTAACAAAAGCATCATGAGAGGCACACATTTCCGCTGTCATAAAACTCACTCACAACCAACATATAAACAACAAAATATCAAGGATATAACAGTCATATAAACCACATATAAATAAGTATATTTACCCATAACATATAAAGGAGAAAAAGATAACTTATTAATGATTTCATAGGCTGACCAAGATTGGGACTTCCACGAACCACTTGACTATAGACTGGGCTGAACCAAATATTTGTTTTAGCCAGTCACTCCGATGTGATATTCTAGGCATAAATGTGGGATATCATGAAACAAATCCATCAAAACCAAACTAGGGATTCCAGAGGCCAAATCACCTCAACCTTCAACCAGTGATTCCAGCTCACGACTGAACATCACTAACCATCACCAAATCAATCTCTACCGAAGTTTTCCAGGGATCCAGAGTGTTTCTTCCAACATAGCTTCTAGGACTAGTAACTCCACACACAATTGTTGCTGGGATTCCAGAGCTTTTTTCCAACCAAGGCTTCTAGGACTAGTAACTCAACCCACAACTACCACCAGGCTTCTAGAGTGTTTTTCCAACCAAGGTTTCCAGGACTAGTAATTCAACCCACTAATGGCTTCTAGAGAGTTTGTCCTGTTAGCTCTGCTACGTACTTTGACATTCTGAGGGTCAAATACAGGCTTGACCATGTTGTTTATGCTCAAAGGATTCACATAAGTGATTCTTCTCCTACTCCTTCACTCCGTTCACACTCTCATAACCCCCACTATCTCTGTTCTTTCCTCCAAAACCCGAGATAAACTCTGTTTCTCCAAGCCCTGAGCGTAAAGCTTAAGTCCCCGCAAAACCATATTCATGTGACCCCGCGCTCCCATAGTCTGTCACCACCTTTTGATCGTCGCATCTTGATCTAACGGTCCCCGCTGCATTCAATGAACAACCTGCTCGTCTTCCACCATCCGATCATCCCCACCACGATCGGACGGCATTCGCTCCTCCCGTGTCTGCGATTTGACAACCTGTTAGCTTGTGATCGAAAACGGTTTCATTTCGCCCCCACCACCATGCGTCACCCTCCGGATGGAATCATGCACCCTTGTATGTTTACCACCTAGTGCCCAAAAGTGGTGCAGGCAATACTGCTTACCGCCCCTCCTCTGTCCCCGCCCATTAAACTCCACACATCTCCTCCGCCCGATGACTGTTGGATCTTCCCACCCACGATCCAACGGCCCACGATCGCTTTGCTCCCACTTCTTCCTGATACTCCTCGCCAAGCACTCCCCACCGTCGATCCGCCTGATCTAACGACCGATCTTCCTCCTCCATTTGTCCCGACTATCCACGTGCCTTAACTACTCTGTGTACCTAAAGGACGAGCATAACCAGCTCTTGGTACCATTTGTAGAAGATCCTTAACTACCTCATTCAAGCGACAATATGGCTTAGAAAGAAAAGGACCAACCTCGACCAGTTAAATGCATTCAGCAGTTATGGGATTTCATCCACACGACACTCCACCTGCCTGAGAAGGACAACATAGCAGCCGAAAAGACCAATTTCGTTCACTGAAGCAGGTAGATTGCGTTAGAGACTCCATCAAGCAATTAAAGCAGTTAGTGGTCAGTTATGACCCCTCCATACTTGGAATGGCCGAATGCCTTTGTAATTCAAACTCTATATATACCCAGAAACAAGATGTAATCAGGGTTGATGGTTGTTGTTTTGATGTAAGGTTCAACTTATAGAGACTATAACTGCTTTGATACTTGCAGCGTCTCATCTTCATTTTAAGCTAATACAAGCTTCTTTTGCTGTTAATTGCTCACTTTCCATTTCTATTCTATTCTAGGCTGTGCCTGTTATACAGTTTTCCTGAACTATTGATATTTAGCATTAGAGGATTTGTCATCCTACCTCTGTGTTAGAGTCTTTCATGTCTCAGTGAATGTGTTATTCAGGTTTCTTTTCCCCTAATGCCAGAGAGCTGTCATCCTATCTGTACATTAGGGAATTAGATTTGCAGACCTCTTTACTGGTTGCAGCCGGCCATCACAGTGTCCTGTGCATCTGCTGGTGTGGTCAGTATTCTCCATATTCACTGAATCCTTAAAGCTATGAGTAATTGGTGGTCTAAAGCCTTGTAGTTCGGGGGTGTTCACGCATGTCTAGAGTCAAGAAAAGTAGGAGTGGTTATCTAGCTTGAACAAGCATTATTCCTTCCATTCATCCATTTCCAACATTATGTTGAGTTTGTAATGTTCTCGAGCATCTCCGAGCTACAACCTAAGAGAGTTTCTTGGGGTGATAACATGTCCAACCAAGTCTTACAGGACTAGTAATTCAACCCAAGCTGTTAGAAGGCTTCTAGAGCATTTGTCCAACCAAGGCTTCTAGGACTAGTAACTCAACCCAAGTTGTTACAGGGTTTCCAGAGAATTTTTCCAACGAAGGCTTCTAGGAACTAATAACTTAACCCACAACCAAAGGCACAAGAAAACAAACCAGGAAAAAAAGTAAAACCCACAACACCATGGCTATCTAGGAAATGGGAAGGCTGGGAAAATCCACTGTCATTCTAGGAAATCCTCCATGCCAATGAAAAATCATGACCAATAAACCACATGCATATGCCATGCATGCCAAAACTAGTGGGAAAAACATACATGCAACTCGGTACTTGCAAGAAAAACCCACTGTTGTTGTTGTTGATCCTGATGTCCTCTTGTGATTTCTTTCTCTTCCTTTGCCTTCTTGCTCCAAGCATCCAAGTATGCCACACTCTAAGAGTGCTCCAAGAAAACTCCAAGTGTACAAGAGTATGATATAAAGAGAATAGAATGAGAGTTCCAAAACTGAACTGACAAAAAGCTACATTAACCAAGCCTGCTCATTGATCCTTAGAAGCATTTTTATCAATGAGGCCTCTATTTTCTTCAATTTCCATTATTTTCCTTCATTTTCCTCCTCATATGCAACCTGTGACCTTTCACCTTCCTTTTCTCCTAATTTCCATTATTTTCAAAAGCAAATGTGCCAAAATGCCATTTTTCCTTTCCAAAGCCTTTGCCAATTTCTTTAACCATAATAAACCAAATGAACCCCCACTAGGATGTTTTTCCCACCGTTCAACTTGGAATATGCGTCCCATGACATTAGTCTTATATATTTTTTACATGAATTTTTAACCAAGGATGTTACACTAGTGGTGGTCTTCTAAGTGGTGTTGTAAGCCCAAGTGGCTTCTACAAGCCCAGTTTCCCCATATTTTTTGTTGCTACTAACAACCTTGGTTAGAATTTTCTCCATTTCTTTCTTTGTGACCTATAGCTTCTCATTTTCTTGAGGGTGATAGGTAGTGGATGTCTTGCGCTTGATGTGGTAATGCTTCATGAGATATTCAATCAGATTTGAGGTGAATTATGTTTCTTAATCAGTGACTAAATCTCTTGGAAAAGAAAACTTGTAGAAGATGTCCTCCCTTAGAAACTCATCCACCTTCTACTAAGTTGTTGCCTTAACTACCTTTTTTTCAACTCATTTAGTTAGGTAATCAATGCACATAATGACATAATTTTTCTGTCATGATGGGGGATCATTAGGTCCAATGAAATCCATGCCCCACTTATCAAATGTATCTAGGGTCACTTGAGGTTGTAAGGGTATTTCATACTTAGGTGTGGGCTTACCCATCCTTTGGCACTAATCACACCTGGTGGTGTACCTCCTTGCATCTTGATGTAAAGCGGTTTAGTAGTAACCTAGTTGTAGACCTTTGAAGGTTGTCCTCTTAGCAGCAAAGTGGCCCTCATAAGGTCCATCATGGAATTATGAGAGGATGTCAAATACCTCCTCTTCCCTCACACATCTCCTCAAGATTTTATCTGGTCACAATCTGAAAATATTTCCCCCAATCCAAGTGAATGGGGCACTTTTCCTGACAATCTTGCTTTTCTCCTTGGAGGATAGATTAGGAGTGAACATACTAGAAACCAAGTAGTTGGCTATATCAACAAACCTAGGATAAAACACCGAGATGGAAAAAATGTTTTCATCTGGGGAATTAATCATCTACCTTCTCTTCCTTTTTTACAGTCAGGGTTAGTCTTGACAAGAAATTTGCAACCACATTTTCTTTCCCTAGTTTGTCAATAATAGTCAAATCAAATTGTTGTAATAACAACAACCGTCTAATTTTCCTGGAATTGACATCAATTTTATTCATTATATACTAAATGGTTGTGTGACCAGTGTGAACAAAAGTTTCATAACCAGTGATTTAGTACCTAAACTTGTTCAAAGAATGTACCACAACCAAGAGTTCCTTTTCAGTGACTGTATAATTCAATTCAATTTTAGAAATGTTCTTACAGTTGAAATATATATCATAAGGAAATTTGTCTTCCAATTGTCCTAAGGATGCCCCTACAAATTTATCTTATGAATCTATGCATATATGGATAGGTAATGCCCAGTTGGGACCCCTAAGAATGGGTGAATTGGTCAACTTTTCTTTTAGCACTTCGAGGGTCTCTTGAAAGTTGTTTGCCCAACAAAACTCTAAATTTTTAGCTAGTGGTCCAAACAAGGGTGAAGCCAATTTACTAAAGTCTCTAATGAACCTTCTATAATACATATCTAATCCAAGGAAACTCCTAATATCTATTTTTTCAGGGATAGGGACCTTTTTAATCATGGGAATTTTGTTTGGGTCAACATGTATCCCTTCCTTGGATATAGAATAGGCAAGGGCAATCCCTGTATTCATCAAACAAATACATTTCTCGGTACTCAATGAAATATTCATTTCAATGAATTTCTGTAGGACTTTTCATAGATTATACAAACCTTCCCAGAACTCACATCCATAAGGAGTGAATTCACCCATCAATATCTCAATAGTGTCATGAACAATTTCAACAAAGATACTTAGAACTTCCCTCTGGGAAGTAGTAGGGGAATTGCACAGACTAAATAGAAGGACCATATATGCAAAGGTGCCCCAAGGACATGTGAATGTGGCCTTATCTTTGTCCTTAGGGCTGATTTGTATTTGGTTTTATCCACTAAATCCATCGAGGAAGGAGAATAATTTCTTCCGTGTAAGGCCATCTAGGACTTGGTCAATGAAGGGAAAGGGAAATTATCCTTCTTTGTAGCCTTGTTAAGTTCTCTATAGTCAACAAATATCCTTTACTTCCCATTTTTATTTGGGACTAAAATGAGAGGGGACACCCACTCACTATATGAAATGGGGTATATGAACCTTGTATCCAGTAGATTTTGTAACTCCTCTTTCACTATGTCATTAATATATGGGTTCATTCTTCTCTAGGGTTGGTGCACATGCTTGCATCCCTCTTTGATGTAAATATGATGAGTACAGACTAGGGGATACATACTTTTCATCTCCTTATAATCCCAATCAAAAGCATCCAAATGTTGCCTCAACACACTACATAAATATTCTTCTTGCTTAGTTGAGAGAGAGGGGTTGATCTTTAGATTTCTGGATGGGCCAATATCCACAATCTTGGCATGTTCTAGGCTAGAGTCAACAAAGCACAAATCTATTCAAGGACTATTCTCAAATTCTTTCATTAGTTCATCAATTGGTATGGCAGTGGGAGGCTGATTCTGTAAGATATGGTCAATAAGGTCATATTCATGAAGCTGCGCCCTCCTATAACAATATCTAGAGTGCAGACTAGATAAAGGGATGTCTAATAAAATTCTTCCTCTTCCTCTTCCTCATTCTCTAACCATAAGGGTAAATCATGCTCAATAGAAGGTTGCGAAGGAGGATACAACATAAGTTGTTTTTATAAATGCCCATTCTTAATGGTCATGTTCCAAACCATGCAACTGATGTAGGCATCAACAATGGCTAACCAAGGTCTTCCTAGGATGAGTGGATAGTCATTAAACTTAGTTTTGGGATGGAGGAATAGGAAATCAGTGGGGTACTCTTGGGAGTCAATGGTGACCATGACATCCTTAATAACTCCCTCAGGATCCACTGTGTATCTTTCTGCAAGCTGCAACACTGTAGTGGTTTTACTCAAAGCCCCTTGGAGATTGAGCTTCAACATGGTTTCCCTAGTCATTACATTGATTGAAGCCCCAAGATAAATAAAGGTATTAGGGACCATAATGCCATCAAGGTGCACATCCACTATAGGGCTACCAGGATCCAAGTAATTCGAGGAGATTACTCCTCCCAACATCAAATCAGATAGTTTCCCAACAACATTGGTTGTGGGGACATCCCTTCTTCTTCTCCTAGGATTTTTGAAACATTCCTCCCTAATAAGCTTATTGTAAATGGGGACATATTTGATTGCCTAGAGAAGGGGCATCTTGATGCACAAGTTCTTCAATTCTCCCAGAAGTTCAACCTCTTATGGGGTGTGCTATTTAGGGTGGACCAAAATTTTAGGATAAGGAAGTGCATTGACTTAAGGGGCACTTTCTTCCTTCTCTTGTTCAATCTCTTCAGGTGCAGAAGGTGGTTGATTATCTGGGAGAACCATCCCAGACTGAAGGTTGATCTCTTGAATTTCCATAGCATAAGTAGGATAGGACGTCTCCCCACTATAAACCTATTGTTCCTACTTATTGTTCGGGTTAAGATTGGGTTGAGTAGGCATTTGAGGTTTCTTAGGTGGGTATGGTAAGGGTGCTATGGTTGAGATTGAGGTGGAGGTATAAGAGTAGGAGGTTGTGTTGTCCGAGGCCTCCACCCTTGTGGGGGGTTACCCCATTGGGAAGATTGAGGTGGATATGGCTGGAAATGATCCAGATGGATATTGGTGGCCACCCACCTATTACACTTGGACCCCTACCATTGTTTCTTTTAGTTTTTTAGTTTCCTTATTTGTAGCACAATTTACTATTTTTGGCAGTTTTTTGAGTCCTGAACTTCCAGAGCCATTTTGAGGCCCTAAACGTTGTTTTATGGGAAAACTGGGGCCAATAAGGGGCATAGTTTGATGTTGGTCACTTGAAAATTGTAGTCTCTGGATAGATATTTCTAATGAGGTATTGTGCACATCAAATGGAGATCGTATGCCAAACTTACGATTGTGGGAAGTTGATGTACCAATTTACCCAAATGGGACCCCTAGTTTGGTGCTTGATCTCCTAGGGTTAGGTTTTTGGATGTTTAGGTTTTTCCATTATTTCTCAGTAATAAAGAGGCCTTTGAGCCTCATTTTAACACAATTCAGAGGCATGTAGTCACCACATCGCTTCTCATTGCTCGAGCTAGTCTTATCTCCATTATGTTTGTAAGCACACTTTAGTATTTGATATTAATGAAATGAAGTGTTATTTATGTTGCATATTTTTATTTATGGTTATATCTGTAATTTTTTACATTCAGTTTAAATTCAGATCAGAAAAGGAGGGTCAATAGGCTGAGGAGGATATTGAGGAGTATAAGGCCAAGGAGGTGTGGTAAACGATGGATGAGTGGAAGGGTACCAAGGATGGAAATATGCATTTTGATTTGGATTGTAATGAGAAATATGTGCACCTTGCATTCCCTATTGATATGGTCGGGGACCTTGAGGCCTTCTTTGGTTAATGAAACAAAGTTTCTTTGACCCACCTTCTTCCCCTTGGTATACAACCTTTAGACCTGATAGAGAGGGGCATCTATCTATTGCATGATTCTATTCACAAACAAAGCAGACTTCTATGACATTCAGTGGGTATTCATTCTCAGGGTGTCCCTTAGTGCATTTAGGGCAGAATATAGCTAGCGCCCTTTCTAGTTCCTCTTTCTTCCTTTTAATTTGCACATTATCCATTTGTAGGGAAAATGCATACAAAATTTCACTCTTTAAATCTTCCAACATACTTCCTATCTCATGCTTAATGGTTGTTATAGAGGGAGAGGAACTGACCAAGCCTTGTTTAGACCTACCCTTTTTCCTAGCAACCCTAGAGGCATTACTGAATATAGTTTTGATGTCATCATAAAGAAAATAGTAGATATATCCTCAAGACAACATGTTGAGGGTTTCCATTATATTCTCCTTGATCCCTCTGAGAAGAACTAGCTTGACTGACTTAGGATCAAGGGTGTAGTTGGCCCTCCTATAATTGAGTTGAAATATTTCCTCGCAGTCCTCTAAGGATTCATCAGGTCCAAGGGACATCCTAAAGACTTATTCCTTTGTTTCTTTGGACCTAAAGTAGTCCCTATAATTTTTCATTGAAGACTTGTTCCATTTGGGCCTAGGTAATGATGTTGTCTCCAGGTAAACTCATAAACCAACACAAGGCTCTATCTTTGAGGGAAGATGGAAACAACTTTAGCTTCTATTCATCAGAAGAATAATCATAGGTCCCACAAAAAAAAAAAAAAAACTCAAACATGAAGGTGTTAGGATCCTCAAAGGTTAGTCCATGGAAGTGTGGAAGGGCAACAACGCTTATATTCTTCATTCTTGCCTCTCCATTGGTTTCTCTGATAGGGAAAATCTCATTGTTCCTGTTTTCAGCCATGGTTTGGGTAGGTGAGATAGGTTCTTATTCCTCTATAGGTTCTTCAAAAATTTCAGGTTGCTCACCAAAAGGGTCTTCTAACTCTGTAGTCAAAGAGGGAAGTACATAGTCACCAAAGAAGAATTAAGGTTGACTACTTTAGGGGGTGGGGATTTTTGGTAAGAATTTCCCTTGGTTATCCCTACTCCTACGAGACATGAAATAATTAGCTCTTTTTTTTTTTTTTTTAATTTTCCATTTTTTTCAATAAGATTGATGCAAAATATAAAAAAAAGTAAATCCTAAGTAGAAACAACACCTACTTAGACATCTCCCTGACAATGATGCCAAAAAATGATGAGCCTTGGTATTGCACCAAGGATGTTGCAACTCCCAAGGGTTTCTCAAGTACTTAAATTATCAACCCAAGTTTCGTACACTTAGAGGTGACAATGCTATATGCACAACATGTCAGGTTCTACTCATGTCACCCTCATTCATGAGATCATATCAAGGTTTCAGATACCACTCCTTCAACTAATTGCAGAGAGGATTTCTTGTGAAATCATAGATGAATTGATTCTAACTACAAAGATGAAAATGCCATTCATTAAATGTTAAGTGCTATTTGAAATTGCATGAAAGAAATGTTGGGTTGTGTTATATTCTTTCCATGACTAGCCCACGTAGTTAACTGGGGGGTTAAAAGGGGGCGGAGCCTCCCCTTCATTGCATTGATTGCATAGCCGGGGGAGTCACAGGGGGTTTGAGGGGTGTAGGTAACCCCACTATATGGGGTCCGGGGTAGCGCCCCGGAAAATTTTGGTTTTGGACCCTATATTAGGTTGGGCAGACCTACCTATGGTTTTGTGCATGTTTTTTCACACATGGTTTTGGACGCGATGGTTTTCAGTCCATGGTATTGGATGCTTTAGCATGTATAAATATGTATTGTAACATTGAAAGGTAATGAAAAATCAAGATAGTAGTCCTAGTTTTGGGATCCAGGGGAAAATATTTGTGTATATGTGTTTTATGTGTTATGCTCTTGCATTGTTTATTTTCTGTGTTTTATAATTCATATGCAGGTAATTTCTGTATGAGTTTAAAACCTACATTAGGTATCAGAGCTCTTTTGGCTTCAAGGGGTCGCCTTTGCTGCTAAGGGGTTTCGCTTGGGCCTGTGGTAGACCTTATTCAGTGGGAGATTTGCGAGATCGATTTTGGTGGTGAAAGAAGATGGTGAGCAGTGGAAAGATAGAGATTGAGAAATTTAATGGTCAAAGTTTTGAGTTATGGAAACTCAAGATGGAGGATCTGTTGGTGGATAAAGATCAGTAGATCGCGATATATCTAGGCACTAAACAATTGGGAGTGTCCGATGAAGAATGGAAGAAGTTGGATTGGAAGGCAAAGAGCACAATACGATTGTATGTCTCAAATTTAGTATTGTTGAATGTATTAGGGGAAGCTACGGAGAAGGCTTTGTGGGACAAGTTAGGGACTTTATACCAATCTAAGTCTCTAGTGAATAAATTGTTCCTACGGAAAAATCTGTATAACCTGAGGATGAAAGATGGAGACTCGGTGACAAAGCATCTGAACATGTTTAATACTGTGGTAAGTTAGTTATCATTTGTTGATATCAACATTTAAGATGAAGATAAGTGCATTAGTTTGTTGTGTTCTCTACCAGATTTATGGGATAGTCTGGTTATTGCAATAGGTAGCAATGCAACTGCTTTGCAGTTTGATGAAATAGTCTCATCCTCGCTGACGAAGGAGATGAGATGGAAAAATATGGAGAGCCAGAATGGTGATGCCTTATCTATATGAGGACAGTCCCAGATCATAAACAAAAATAAGTCATCGAGTGGGAGATCTAAATCTAGAGGGAGATCTAAATCTCCAGGGAAACATGTAAAGGTGGTGTGTTGGAAATGCAGAAAGGAAGGACACTATAAAAGGGACTGTAAATCTAAAGCTCCTAACAAAGGAAAGGGATCTGATGATGCTCCTTCTGCAGAGGCAAAAACCACCTCAGATGAAGGTGGGGATGTGTACTTGGCTTCTTCAAGTACACATGTAGATCATGAGGCATGGTTGATTGACTCAGGTGCATCCTTTCACTTCACTCCCCATAGAGAGTGGTTCTGCGAGTATGAGAAATACGATGGTGGTGATGTCTTCTTAGGAGATGATAGGAAGGCTAGAATCATTGGTCATGGAAAAATAAAGTTGAAGTTACAAGGTGGAAGGATTAGAACCCTGCCGGGTGTTCTGCATATTCCTACACTGGCCAGAAATCTGATTTTTGTAAGCAAGTTGTTGGATGATGCAGGTGTAAAGACAGTGTTCGAGAAGGATACCTGCAAGATGGTTCGAGGAGCACTGGTATTGATGCGGGGAGTTCGGATTGGAACTCTGTACAAGCTGCAAGGTGCACTGTTGTTGACGTGTGCAATAGTTCTATGGTTCCTGAAAATGGAGCAGAAAATCTAGTGGTCTCTAGAGAGAAGACCATGTTGTGG
>APFE030613683.1:2404-33201 GCA_000404065.3 Pinus taeda | reverse complement strand
AAGAGGTATGGACTGGTAAGAAACTTTCTCTTTCACATCTGAGGGTATTTTGATGTGATGCCTATGTACATGTTCCAAAGGATAAACGAACCAAGTTGGATAGTAAATCTGAAAAGTGCATCTTTATTGGGTATAAGGATGGTTTAAAGGGTTATAAGCTTTGGAACCCAGTAACAAGAAGGTTGTGTACAGTCGAGATGTGTGGTATTCAGAGAGGCGAAAGATGTTATTAAACATGAAGTCCAACCAAAGGAGCCTGTGAAGATAGAGTTTGAACTAAAGGAGGAAGAATCAGACTCTGTAGCAGAGGAGGAATCAGAAGATGAAGAGCCACAAACTCCGGCTGTGAGAAGATCAGCTCGAGCAAGAAGGCAGCCAGAAAGGTATAGTCCATCTGCTTTCTGTTCAAATTTTGCTTTGTCTATTACTGATGATGATCCTAGAACTGTGAAGGAAGCAGTGGGTTTAGAGGATGGAAAACTCTGGAAAGAGGCCATGGTTGATGAAATGGCATCTTTGCACAAAAAATGAGGCTTGGGATCTGGTGGAGTTGTCGGCTGGAAGGAAACCCATTGGCAGCAAATGGGTGTTCAAGAAGAAGACAAATGCAGAAGGGAAGGTGGAGAAATACAAAGCTCGGTTGGTAGCAAAAGGTTATTCCCAGGTGCCGGGAATTGATTTTGGTGATATTTTTTATCTTGTTGCCAAGGTAACTTCTATTAGATTACTTTTATCTGTTGTTGCTGCTTTTGATTTTGAGGTAGAACAGATGGATGTGAAGACAACATTTCTTCACGGGGAGTTGGAAGAGGAAATCTACATGAAGCAACCTGAGGGCTTTGCGGTGAAGGGTAAGAAAGAACTGGTATGCAAGTTAAAGAAGTCTCTGTATGGGTTAAAACAGTCACCAAGGATGTGTATCAGAAATTTGATACATTTATACGGGGACTTGGCTTCACCAGAAGCAAAGCAGATCACTGTGTGTATTTTAAATTAATTGGTGACCGTGTTATTTATCTGGTCTTGTATGTGGATGATAAGTTGCTAGTTGGAAATGACAAAGAAATTATCTAGGATTTGAAGTCCCATTTGTCCTCCAAATTCAACATGAAAGGTCTTGGTGCTGCAAACTATCTTTTGGGCATGGAAATTAAAAGAGATTGGACACAGAGGAAGCTCTGGTTAAACCAGAGGAAGTATGTCAAGACAATATTGCTGAGGTTTAATATGCAGGATAGTAAGGTGGTGAAGGTTCCTCTTCCTATAGGTGTAAAGTTATCTGCTGAAAAATGTCCCAAGACACAAGAAGAGGAAGAGGACATATCCCGTGTTCCATATGCA
Organism: Pinus taeda; assembly: GCA_000404065.3. Classification (NCBI taxonomy): domain Eukaryota; kingdom Viridiplantae; phylum Streptophyta; class Pinopsida; order Pinales; family Pinaceae; genus Pinus; species Pinus taeda. The sequence continues at coordinate 31,860 of APFE030613683.1, read as the reverse complement.
AGTGCAGTTGGTAGCCTGATGTATGCAATGGTATGTAGTAGACCAGACATTGCACATGCAGTGGGAGTATTGAGAAGGTTTATGTCAAAACCAGGGAAGGAGCATTAGACAGCAGTGAAGCAAGTTTTTAGGTATTTGCGTGGCACTAGTGATTATGGTTTGTGCTACCAAGGAAGACCAGGATTGGACAGAGTGTTGGATATTTGTGGCTTTGTTGATGCAGACTGGGCTAGAGATGGATCAGAGAAGATCTACAAGTGGGTATGTGTTTAACCTATTTGGAGGTGCTGTTAGTTAGATGAGTAAGAAACAATCTGCAGTGGCACTATCAACTACAGAGGTAGAATACATGGAAGCCACTCATGCAAGCAAGGAAGCAGTTTGGTTGCAGAGATTGTGTTCAAGTATGGGGTTAGTACATGGAGTTATAAGGATAGACTGTGATAGCCAAAGTGCAATTTTCTTGGCAAATAACCCTGCATATCATTCAAAGACAAAGCACATTGATGTTCAGTATCACTTTGTGAGGGATATGATAGAAGACAAAAAGGTGTGGCTGGTAAAGGACTTTGAAGAATACTGCAGATGCATTGACAAAATCTGTGAGCTCTGAGAAGTTCTCTTGGTGTAGAGAAACAATGGGCATTGCAGGGTTGGATAAATGACTAAGCTCTCTTGTGGCTCCCTGTGGAAAGAAAAAAAACAAGTGGGAGAATCTTGAGTTGTGTTATATTCTTTCCATGACTAGCCCACGTAGTTACCTGGGGGGTTAGAAGGGGGTAGGAGCCCCCCCTTCATTGCATCAATTGTGTAGTGGGGGGAGTCAGAGGGGGTTTGAAGGGTGCAGGTAACCCCACTGTATGGGGTCTGGGGCAGCGCCTAGGAAAATTTTGTTTTTGGACCCTATATTAGGTTGGGCAGACCTACGTATGGTTTTGTGCATGTTTTTCACACATGGTTTTGAATGTGATGGTTTTCGGTCCATGGTTTTGGACGCGATGGTTTTCGGTCCATGGTATTGGATGCTTTGGCATGTATAAATATGTATTACGACATTGAAAGGAACATAATGAAAAATCAAGTTGGTAGTCTTAGTTTTGGGATCTAGGGGAAAATATTTTTGTATATTTGTTTTATGTGTTATGCTCTTGCATTGTTTATTTTCTGTGTTTTAGAATTTGTATGTAGGTAATTTCTGTACAGGGTTAAAACCTACAAGAAAAATGATAGTCTATTTGTAGAAGTAAACTATGCTACTCTACTTTCACACTTAATTGAACCAATAACCTACTTGCATGCATAATTTTCCTATTCACACATGCTTGAAAATGGGGAATCCAATCTTTAACATATCTATGAAGAAAAATACTAATTCTAATTCTATTTTACTGTCTTATGGTTGTAGTGAGGAAAGATGGGGTTGGAGTGGTATTAGAGTCTTCCCTAATCATGAAATCAAAGCTTAGGGGCCATTATTAAACTTAACTATTCTAGGGTCAAAGTATGGAGAAAATATGATTGAAGAAAGCAACACTATAGGACTGCTACTGGAGTGTTATAGGAGACCCTATTTTGATACAGTAGGAGGGTCTGGGAGATTTTTGAGGATAGAAATGGTGCCTTGAAGGCAAAAGAATGTGGATGAAGGTAGAAGGAGGTGAATGAATGTTGTGGGATCCCCTTGGTCAAGCCTATTACGCCTCGGAGGTCTATCTTGCACCAAAGTTTATGCCCATGGTGTCCATTTACCCTAGCATAGTGACTTTGGTGGTAGAATTTCAGAGAAATGTGAGGTGTCTAGGATGAGTATGTAAGGGTCCAGGTGGATGTGGAAAGATGTGCCCACCCCTGTAAATCAACACAATTCCTGCATCTAGTCAAATACATGCATCAAATGACCAATAGTAAAGTGAGATAAATTAACATGGAAAATATGAGTTGAATTTTACTAAAATTTACTCCACCCTACAACACTACTCTAATTACCAAACCAATGACACTAACTTCTAAGTTGTAGAAACTAGACATGCAAAAGGATTACAAACCAACATTTATCAATTTCCAAGAAATCATAAACACATTTTTGGGTTGTTATTGTAGATCTTCCAATCACTCTTCCCACAAGAAAGGTGACAAAAAAACATGAAATTACAACTTTTTATGATATAACATCTACTGAAACATGGAAAGAATTGCAAAGCTTTGAAAAATAACAAGAAATAAACACAAGAGAGGGACTAAAGCCTCTGGGTTGGACCCAAACCCAAGGATTTCAACCCTCCAAAACTAACTCAAATGCAGACCAATGGTAAACTTCTCATTAATAGGAAATAATAGGCACATAGATCATATGAAAGATAGGAATAACAATGTCAAGCTCTAAGCCCTTAGTAGCTACTCCTAACTGAAATAAAAATTTGAATCCTAATGAGCCTTTCAGCTGGTTTATTTATACAAAAGTAATTGAGGGGGAAGCTCCTTGAAAGGAGGAATGCTCCCCTCCAAAATCTCGAGATTTGTGGATCTGGTTCCTTTAACCTTGTCATGCACTTGGATTTCCTCAACTGCAAGTGAATTCAAGTTTTTAGTGAGGAATCTTTGATCTCAAGCTGAGTTAGGGAGTTAATGAGGTGAACAAGCCCCCTATATTCTCTCTGAGTGTCTCCATCAAGCCCCTGCATAGTAAATATATCCAAAATTGCTTCTTTTTCCTACATATTAATCACATTAGGCCATGCAATATGAAAAAAACCCGTTAGTCTTATTACTAAGAATATTATGGTTAGAAATGTGAATTAATGTGAGAAAAGGAGAATTTTAAGGGCTGGAGGATAGCCCAATGAACCTCAAAATGTACCTATTGATGAGCCCCATCACTTGTCATGGAAAAGATTGGAAACATGGGCATTAAAATAGGCTATGAGGGAGAGATCAGAAATCCATGTGATGATTTCAATAAACCTAGTTAGAGATAATTGTTATATAGCCTCTTTGTCTCCCTGTATGTAAATATAATCTCCCTAATATACATTATTTCCAAAATACTATGTCTGGTAGCAGATTAGAGTTCCGTAAGATGAGCTATTATTATACTTATACTATACATGCGAATGCTCAAACATCCTCTTTATATTGTTTTTCTAAGAAAATTGATTTGTTGTAGAAGATACAAGAATAAAATTTGGGTTGGTTTGACAATATGAGCAATTTTTTATTTATTCAACTCTATTAAGATTAAATTATTAAATGACTTAATATATAATATATGTGTAAACGTGTTGCATATATTTATATACATATGAGTAAATAAATTAATTAAAATAGTATTCAAATAAGTATTATAATTTTATATATATAATACTTTTTTATTTATTTAAGATGCAATTACATATGGCTACAATTTATAATTACTAGCACAATCACAATAGTAAATGTGGTTAACCACATTAATAATTATTAAGTGTATGGTAGGGATTTAACCTCAAAGCCACCTTTCTTGATGAATTTGGCTTTTTCTACAAATTATTATTGATTTGTCTTATCAAGCATAACTCTAATTGTGAAATGTAATAAGTTGTACCCCATAAGTAGACTAGAAACTAAAAACATGCATCTTCACGAAAAAACATCATTTAAAAACTTGCATAGAAGGATAGAAACCAAAACTCACTGCCCCTACGTAAGAACTGAGACCAAATTTTATGCCAAGTGCAGAAAATCATGTTGTTAACTACCATATCGCCAAAGAAGGCAACTAATCTAGAGATCAAAATTTTTCTTAGAAATGAAAGTGCCTAGAATGTTTCGAAACTGATGTCAAATTGTAGTGTTCATCATTCTGATCCCAACGACATTTGAATCACCTCAATCCGATGTCATATGAAAAATTTATGATGTTCTAATTGTTTGGCTCAATAACTGAAAAAATTGTAGATGCACTGACTCCGTACTGTTGATGTCATGATGACATCAACATGCCAATTAGGCATACAAGACCAACCACAACTCGTCACATATCTGGATCATACAGGGTGACTTGGTCGATTTTGATTGGTTCTTTTTGTTTTGGTGGCCCAATGGGAGGTTGCCATGTGGTCCAATCAAAGGACACCACGTGGCACCTCCACACTAGCTAAACATTTTTTTATGATCTCGGCAGCCTTGGTAGTGTTCGAACAGGTGCCCTAACACTTACAAAGTTTGAGCCTTACCAAATCTCTTGCATGATGGGTCTTAACCTATATACATTGCCACATATATTTAAGAGCTAATTTATGGTATTGGAAGAGGGGTTCGGTGGTGAGCCTCGACCCCTGGTCTTATGCATTTCCATAAAACCCAGGCGTGGATGGAGAAGAGTAGCGAGGAACAACCCTTGGTCATATTAACCATCCATAGGACCAAGCGCAAGCTGGAGTGTAATGTTGGCCTAGAGGGCTAAAATTTAGCCCTCACTCATGGTCGTGTGCATTTCCATTGGAATGAGAGCATAGTTGGACAGGGCTTGGGGACCAGCCCCAACCCTTGCTCATGAGAACTCCCAAAGGACCATGGCGCAGAGGAGAGGCACATGGTAGAGGGTGCGGGATGTAGGCCCTAGCCTTGGGTTTCTTGGAAGCCATACGACCTTGCGTAGTTTAGGTGAGTGCTACCAGAGTCGGGGTGGAGTTGAGGCCTAGCCCTAGGTCATGGTGCCAGTGCATAACCATTGGCTATAACAAATTTGGGAGCTAGCATGGAAGGGGTGGGTGGTTAGTCTCGACCCTTGACCACATCAACCCATGTGACCAAAGCCTGACAGAAAAGGTTCCAAGGCTAGCGGGGGCAGACTGTTGGCCCAACCCTTATCCTTATAGCGCACCATGTGGCCATGCTTTTGTGCCTACGAGGTTATTGGAAAAATGAATGAAGTGAAAATTTGTACCAATGGCAGGTGAATTTTTTGCCCTTGATCGGATAAAAGGGTTAAATGTCACTTTATTTGCAAGTTCAACCAATCTGGAGGACGAATAGAAGAAGAAACTTGGGAGAGCCATAACTTGATGATTTTTTTGTCTTTTTGAGCCCAAGAAGAACACACATAGGGGTTTTTGGATATTTTGAATCCAATGGAAATATTGTTTTACTTATTGGAGCACTTCTAGGAGGAATTTTGCAGGTTAAAGTCTATGGGTGCTAGGGACAATCAGTGTTTTGAAGTAGTTTTTTGAAGGCTTTTGAGCATGGAGAGGACCTTGTAGGGGTTTTCTAGACTTAATATGTTATTTACAACAGTTGTGACATCTATGGTCTAACTCGTGCTTGTATTTTCTCATTATGTCTTTTTAAGGAAAGCTCTCTTTTAGTACTTCAATGTGGAATTGTTGTACATGTATGCTCATTTTCAAATGGAATACAAGGTCTTGATGTGAAAGCCCTTTTCTTGTTGACTATTTCATGACTGGTTGTAGGTTTCCATGCTTTTTAGAGTGAGATTTCTTTTCTAGATAAAGTTTCCATGAAGGGGAAACTGGCAACTCATTTGTTAACACATTTCATGTAGTATTTTATCATTGAAATCTATGGAGTGCTCTAGCCATGTTAGTAGGCCTGGAGATGTAGCCCAGGAGGGGTGAACTCTGTCACCAAATTTTGTTTTTTCTCTTCTTGTTTTCCTTTATGAGTTTCATGATCATATGTTGCTTGTTTAAAGTTCACATGAAAACTAACTCATTATCCTTGAAGAGACTGTAAAACTTGCTTTTTCATAAGATCCATTTTTACTTGCAAAGCGTCAAAGGACAATTAATGTTTAGGAAGGAGATGTTCTCCTCTATTTTCATATCAATTGGTATCAGAGCTGGTTTTAACCAAGCTGCAAGTATGGGAAATAAGCTTGAAAGTCTCCAAGAGATAGAGGAGACAAACTTGTCTCTTCGAATGGAGAATGTTGAATTGAAGAGGTTTATTGAAGTTTCTGAAGAGAAGAAGAGACATATACACCTTTAGTTGTAGCAATGTGTGCTTGAGGAATAGGTTGGTGAAAGTTCCACTCCAGAAGCAACAAAGAATTCCTACAATGTGAAACCAATTTGTGGGCATGGTCCAAACACAAGTTATGGACCTTATGTGGAGAATGATGCTTGCGAGTTTTGTCAGCATCTAAAAAACTCTCATTATATGCATGTCGGTAATAGTGGGTGGCTTGAGCGATATTGAAATTCGTCATCAACATCTGAAGAATAAAATATTGGATATATTGTTGTATAGTTTGTTTCTTTGTAAATTGTAAATACTTGTTGTTCATTACCTGTTTCGGGTATTTTGTAAAGTGAAACAAGAATAATCACTATTTGCAGCAAGTATGTTTTTCATTGACATGTCATGTTATGTTGGCTGGTTTATGAGTCCAATTTTTTGAGGACGTTTTGGGATGAATAATGTTTGTCATCCAATATGTCTACAGTTGCATCATGTACTCAACGATACAACTGTTTAAGATGAAGCTTGTTGTGAATGAAATATTTGATAAAGATTTTACAAGAAATGACTATGTCTTTTGGACAAAGCCAAATGTGTCATTGAATTATTATAGCCAGAGTACTTTTGTGTACAAGCACAATTTGAGGACAATAAAGCAAAGTTGATTTAGTGTATGGCAAACATTGAATTTATTTTGATTTCCAAAATGGGAAGTCAAGTTTGTCTTAAACAAGGGAACTTCAAGATGAAGTTGTTTGAGCCATGAAAGATGGGCTTGGAGAGAATGTTTAGATTCCATCCAACAATGTTTTTTTTCCTCGATGGATTTAAGAATTGTGGGTTGGTTCTTGATAGGAAGGTGAGGAATTCATGTGAAGGACAGGTGGAGTACCTTGATGGGAGCTTGAAGGCACCAATTGAAAACAAAACATTAAGTATTCAGATTTGGAAAGTTTTGAGTTTTTTCCTCATTTTGTTTACTACGAGAAGATAAACTTTTGGAGTCCAAAAGTTCCTAGTGGGGAGGTATGATTCGGAGATCAAAATTTTTCTTAAAAATGAAAGTGATCAGATTTTTTCAAAACTAGGCTCAAGTCACAGTGTTCATTGTTCTAATTCCAAAAACACTCGAATCACCTCAATCCAATGTTATATGAAAAATTTATGATGTTTTGATAATTTGGCTCAATAACTTAAAAAATTGCAGGTGTGCCAACTCGGCAGTCCATACTGCTGATGTCATGATGACGTTAGCATGCCAATTGGGCATACATGACCAACCACAACTCGCCGTGTGTCTAGATCATATAGGGTGAGATGGTTGATTTTGATTGGTTCTTTTTGTTTTGGTAGCCCAATGGAAGGATTTCATGTGGCCCAATTGAAGGACGCCATGTGGTGCCTCTACACTGGATAAACATTTTTTTATGATCTCGGCAGCCTTGGTAGTGTTCGAACAGGTGCCCTAACACTTACAAAGTTTGAGCCTTACCAAATCTCTTGCATGAGGTCTTAACCTATATACGTTACCACATATAATTAAGGGCTAAGTTATGGCACATTGGGAGAGGGGCGAAGCGATGAGCCCCAACCCCTGGTCTTGTACATCACCATAAAACCCTGGCGCAGATGGAGAAGAATATTGTGGATTGCCCTCGGTCATATTAACCACCTACAGGACCAAGCACAAGCCGAAGTGGAACGTTGGCGAAGAGGGTTGGACTTTAGCACTGGCTCATGGTCATGTGCATTTTCACTAGACTGAGAACACAGTTGGAGAGGGCTTGGGGACCATCCCCAACCCTTAGTCACGAGAACTCCCACAGGACCATGGCGCAGAGGAGAGGTGCTTGGTGGAGGGGGCAGGTTATAGGCCTTGGCCCCAGGTTTCATGGAAGCCATATGACCCTACACAGTTTAGGTGGGTGCTACCAGAATGGGGGAGGAGTTGAGGCTTGGCCCCACGTCATGGTGCCGACGTGTAACCACAAGCTATAAATTCAGAAGCTAGTGCAATGGGGGTGAGTAGTTAGCATTGACACCCAGCCACATCAACCCATGCCACCAACATCTCGATAGAAAAGGCGCCAAGGCTGGCGAGGGCAGCCCATTGGCCTAGCCTTAGGCCTTATGGCACACCATGTGGCCATGTTTTTGCGACTATGAGGTTATTGGAAAAGTTAATGAAGATAAAATTTGCACCAATGGTGGGAGAATATATCGCCTCTCGAGCGGATAAAAGGGCGGAAATGTCACTCTCTTTGCAGGCTCAACCAATTTGGAGGATGAATAGTCGAAGAAACTTGGGACAGCCATAACTTGATGTGTTTTTGGTCTTTTTGAGCCCAAGAAGAACCCATATAGGGGTTTTTGGACATTCTTAGTCCAATGTAAGCCTCTGTTTACTTATTGGAGCACTTTTAGAAAGAAGTTTTGTAGGTTTGAGTCTATGGGTGCTAGGGACAATCAATGGTTTGAAGCAATTTTTGAAGGATTTTGAGCATGGAGAGGACCTTGCAGGGATTTTATAGCCTTCATATGTTATCTACAATAGCTATGCCATCTATGGTGCAAATCATGCTTGTATTTTCTCATTATGTCTTTTGGAGGAAAGCTCTATTTTAGTACTTCAATGTGGAATTTTTGTACATGTATGCTCATTTTCGGATGGAATATAGGGTTTTGATGTCAAAGCCCTTTTCTTGTTGATTGTTTCATGATTGACTGTAGGTTGTAATGCTTTTTAGAGTGATAATTCTTTGCAAGAGAATGTTTCCTTGAATGGGAAACTAGCAACTCATTTGTCAACACCTTTCATGTACTCTTTTATCACTAAAATCTATGGAGCAGTCTAGCTGTGTTAGAAGGCTCAGAGATGTAGCCCAGGTGGGGTGAACTCCATCACCAAATTCTGTTTTTTTTTCTTCTTGTTTTCCTTTGTGAGTTTCATGATGTTATGTTGCTTGTTTAAAGTTCACATGAAAACTAACTCATTATCCTTGAAGAGACCATAAAACTTGTTTTTTTTATAAGACCCATTTTTAATTGCAAAACGTCAGAGGACTGCCAGTTTTAAGAAGAATAAGTTCTCCTCCAATTTCAAATTAGCAACAAGGATGCCTCCAAGAGTTCCACGAAACCAAGTGATAGTACCGCTGGAGGTAGTCAAAAAGTTGAACCATCCAAATTATTCCTCATTAGTCTGATATAATAACTGGATAAAGAGGAGAGGAATTAGCAGCCAGAGTATTTATGCTTGCATGGGAATCAATGAGCTCCTCAATCTCAGATTCAGACTCAAAGACCACATATTTTTCAACCCTGCTCAAACGTGATACAATTTCATCAAAGTAGAAGCATACTTTCGGGAGAAGTCGTTTAATATCCTCTTGTCCTGCAAAAAGTTTATAATCATCCACTTGGTTGTCTCTGAGGACCATGCAAAAGAGGGTATCCATCTGTTGGTGTTATGCAAAAGAATGTAGAAAATAAAGTCTTTGTTTTCTGTGTTTCCTTAGATTAGGAATCCATTTAAGTCCATCTCCTCCCACCTCAGAATCTGAGAAGTATGGTCGGTTGTTTCACTCCTTTGATTCAAGGTGGAGAATTTCCCTCCTGACTTTGGGAGTGGCTGAATCAAAATATTTTGCAACCAAGTCCCAACCAAACAATGTTAGACGGTGAGGGGTCGAACTGCTTGCACCTCCTCTACGAATTTCCATTCTTTTTCGAGGAGGCATAGTTACAGAGAGAAATGAGTAGTTCACATAAATTTGGACAAAATAATGACCAACAAGACAAACAAAGGAACAAACCCCAGGCTCTTCGAAACTTCGGCATAGCACAAATAGGTCTTCTCCAAAAATCCTCAATTGGAACCCCGAAAAAGTATGAGGTAGATGAACTTGACAAGTTGTAATTAGACACCCCTCAACGTAGACTAAGGCCAATTTCACTATAAGGTAGAAAACCCTCTTTAGGGTAAAACATACCACAAACTTAACACCTAAAATCTGTAGATGGATATAACAAAGGGAGTTACCCCAGAAGCTTGAGACGCGTCGATTTCTCAACACAAAATGATACCCAAATTGACTGATACAAAGGAAATAAGACACTCAAAGCCCAAAATTGCATTACCAAACTAAAAGAGAAATTGCAGCCACTAAAACCATACAGAGAAATTACCACGATACTGTACACCACAAACCAAGACCATACAATTGAATGAAATACCTACATAATCAGTTCCTTGGAGTGCTAAGGTGGGTAAAACAACCACCAACTCGAAGGACGAACCAAATGTTGTATTTTTCAAGAACAAAATGAGAAACATTGACCCTATTAAGTGCTCCTAAAACTGAAGAAAAGGGACTAAAACAATGTCGTCTTGCTGCCATAACTGTAACCACTAGCAAATTTACCAAAGGAAGAATACATGCGACGCAAACATTCAAAGAGTACTAGAACTAAGAACCATAAGCACCAAGGTGAAGAGATCTCATCCTCACCACCCCAAATAATATCGTACATTCGCCACCCTTCATCTAACACCATGCATTTATAATGAGATGACGTGAGTGGTTTCTAGGACACACCATGACCAGGGAGGGATATATGTTAAACACGAGACACATTTTAAAATAGACATTCCTCTCATGACTTTGAAAATAGTAGAATGTAACTCTAAGAAAACAAAAATGGTGATGACAACATTTTATAAATGGGTAAATTGTTTTCCTTGAGAAGAAACTTTCAATAAAATATCTAGATTTAAAATATAAAACATAGTGACCAATTCTTTTAATATATAGCAATAGTGATAAGATAATTTCTTGAATTCAAAATCCAAAAGCCACCAAATAGTGATAAGATAGTTTCTTGAATTCAAAATCCAAAAGCCACCAATAACGATAGTAGAATGTAACTCTAATAAAACAAAAATGGCCGTGACAGGATTTTATATAGGGTAAATGTTTTCCATTTAACCTTAACGTTTAAAATGGATGTGACACCAAATATGTGTAGTCTAAAAAAACTTCAAATTTGTCTGCAACACAATGGAATTTCCTACAAAATTTTGATAAAATCTGATAGAAAATTTGGGAAATCCACCATACAGCTGTTAAGTTTGAAGATTTTAAGAGTCCAGGGATTTTTTTATTTTGAAAGCACTTCTTTTGATAGAAAATTTGGGAAATCCACCATATAGCTGTTAAGTTTGAAGATTTTAAGAGTCCAGGGATTTTTTTATTTTGAAAGCACTTCTTTTGTCGCATTTGTTGAGAAAAATATAGCCTGATTCTGGAGATTTTGCCATTAGGTCAAATTTGCCACTCACGTTATTTTCATTAAATCCAACCTGTGATCTATTAAATGTGGTTACGTGGTTACGAAAACCATAGAGATCGTTGGATGTGAATGTTTCCAAATTCAGCTTTCTGACATAGTGCAGTAGTGCATAAATGCAAATTTAGAATCCTAGAAGTTTCAAGTGCCTGATATAAATGCAAATTTAGAATTCTAAAAGTTTTTAGATGCCGGATTCCCATAGGGAAATCTGATTGCAATACATTACCAACTTGTTGAAGTTTGAAGAGAGTATTACTCATAAATCTTTTGGGATGGAAGCCACATACAGCCATTCTGCAAGAAATATACAGATTAATGTTTATAGAAGGGCTATATTCATCAATTCCAAATATTGCAATTTTAATGTATACAGAAGGGGCATTCTTATCTAGAATGTAAAGTAGAGAGCATTATTCAAGAATCTTCTCAGATGGAAGCCACATGGAATATACAGATTATTCATTATATTAATCAATTTTATAAATATTGCAGTTTTGATGTATATAGAAGGAGCATTTTATCTAGATTGTAGAGTAGATAGAGTTGATATGAGTTGGATTTGAAGATATTCTCAAAATGAAGATAAATTAAGTCTATGGTAGCGGTGATGGTGGAGGAGATAGAGAAAACAATGGTGACAATTTTCCAACCTGGTTTGGCGACGGAGGAGGAGATAAAGAAAAGGGTGGTGGCAATCCTATTGGCGGAGGAGAAGACTGACCAAACAGTGGTGGCGATCCTCCAATGGAATTTGGAGGTGGGGGAGGAGGAGATAGAGGAAGTGGCGGTGGCGATCCTCCAATGGGATTTGGAAGCAGGGGAGGCGGAGGGGGTGGTACCAGTAGCGGCGGGGATCCTCCAACGGGGTTTGAAGGTGGAGGAAACAATGGTGGCAATCCTCCAATGGGATTTGAAGGTGGAGGGGGTGGTACCAGTAGCGGCGGGGATCCTCCAACGGGGCTTGACGGTGGAGGAAACAATGGTGGCAATCCTCCGATGGGATTTGAAGGTGGTGGAGGAGGGATTGGCAATCCTCCAATGGGGTTTGAAGGTGGTGGAGGAAGAGGAGGGAGTGGTGGAAACAGCGGTGGTGATCCCCCAATGGGGTTTGGAGGAGGGGGAGGAGAAAAAGATGGTGAAGGAAGCGGTGGCCAAAATGGAATTGGAGGCAGGTTCCAAAATGGAGGAAGAGCGGGAGGCAATGGTATAATCAGAGGAGGAAGCGGTGGAAATGGAAAAGCGGGTATGGGAGGGAATTCAAAGTCGGAAGAATCACTAAAATTTGACTTCCCAGAATCAGCTGTACTCGTCCATTCTGTTTCTCTTCTTCTGGTTCGCTGCTTCTTGTGACATAACGCAGGAAACCTCGCTGGCCGATAACTTAGAGGGCCTGCGCTATAGACATAGTTGTTATTCATCTTGGACTTGATAGCAAGGTGAGATTTCGTCTTTATTGATGGAACGTTGCAGGAGGCACTGGAGGTACGAAGTAGATGCGCGCTGCAGGTTTGAATTTCTTTTTCAGAATCAAAGCTGAAAGGGACCTCTATTCTGAATACTCCATGGCTATTGGTTTGCCCATTTATGCCCAGGGTTGTTGTTCTCCCTCCTGTTCTGGTATAACATTTTATGGTTACCCAAACTCCTACAAAATGGAAATATTGTAAATATATCAAATATCTTATGGAGGTTTAGAATAGGCATATAAATGTGCGTTATTTATTTGAGAATTTGTAATGCCAAGATAGCTAAGATAAACCTAAGTCACAAACTTATAATTTTTGAAAAAAAACAGTTTAGAAACTCTTAATTTCTTTTCATTCTTAATATACCAACAAAAAAATATCTCATATTATTAAATCTAGATTATACATATATTTCTATTATTTAAAAAAATAGAAATTTGAAAACCTAATTCCAAAAAGCCTTAGTCTAACAATTATACTCTTTTGCTTTGAAAATTCTAGTTATATATTAAAAAAATAAAGCAGGAATTTTTGTTAATCCAAATAAAAGTTGTCAAAATTCCTTTTTAATGGTGTTGAATCCATTTCCACCATCAAAAACTTGTATCTATAAGATTTTTAAAATTTTTTTACCAAATTTTAAGGACCTCCATTCCAAACCATCCCAAAATAAATATTTTTCTGAATTTAAAAAAAATAAATTACTTGCAAATAAATTCCAAACATCAAAAAGCTTTACCATGTTTAAAATCTACATAAAAAACCACACTTTGAATGTTTACAATTTTGATCTAATGCTTAAACCTGGTAAGAAGTAGCTTCTGGTCGTAAACTTTTGCTGGAAGCAAGTGTCGCAGAAGACGCTTCCCACAATCGCGATGGACGGGTTTTCGTTCTTCCGAACCGTTGCATCGTTGCCTTTGCATGATATAGATATCACTAGTATTGCTGCCACAAACAAAAATTTGAAATTCATTGAGCTCATGAATGTATCAAATGACTTTGGGAGAATTAAGTAACAGGCAGAAGTTATTTAAAGACGCACATGAAGGACACAAAGTTCGTGGGCATCATATAATAATAATTACAATGAACCAGAGCCTGTGATCTGCACCACAATGATCAAGAAAGTATTCCAAGTCACGGGCGCACACAGCAATTTTTAGAGTTTTGTCTGTTGTGGGAAAAGTATGAGGCTAGGTCTTCATCAGATCACGTGACGACATGGCTTCAAAAAGAGAGTAAAGATTCATTCAAATCTGTTTGATGACTGTGAGTCACGTCTCCTGGTTTTTATATGTATTATAAACTTACAAGCTTTACCATTGTTGATATTGTATTTGTTTGTTGTTCAAATTGTTATTTCTATAGTTTGAATACGATCTGCAAGCCAATTACTATAAAATTAAACTAGTGGACAGGTAGATTTTCAAAATGTTATTTGAATAGTTTGAATACGATCTCGAAGCCAATTACTATAAAATTACACTGATAGACACCTAGATTGTGTAGAGCACTTTTCAGTGTAATAATATTGGTAGTTGTCTATAATGCGATTTTTTGAAAGTTTTTCTGGTCAAAATCCCGTAATAATTTATTGGAATCACAAGTTTGATGGCTAGTTTTTGCACAATCAAAGCGTCCCAGGGGTTTTTCAGGGTGCTGAATCCAAATATGCAGTTAAAAAACCATTTTAACTGCAACAAATCAAGATTTAACCTCAATTTCTTCCCCCGTATTCCATCACCAGAATCTCCAAAAAAGCGCATTATAAACAACTCCACTTGCTAGTATGGTTGGGTAAGTTAGAGAAAATTCAAAATTATTTTTGAGGATGATACATGAAAAATAAAGTTTTCCACGTAGAAGTTATACGTTTGAAGATTTGTGATGGAAAAACAGTTGATAAATTATTTATGATAAAAGGTTTTTAAAAAAATTGTTGGTTCTTATGTATTTTTAATAGATGATGAATTTTTTATATGGACTCTAGCTTGGGTTTGTGTTTGCAGTTATATGATAGAAATTTAAGAAAATTAAAAAGAGTAAAGTTAAGATGTGAATTTAGAGTCAAAAATGGAAAAAGAAATATATAAAATCAATTTTTAAATTCGTAATGATTAATAAATAAATTTTATGACGAGATGTACATTAATGGGAGAATTTTAATGAAGTTGAAAAATGAGTGAAAATATAGATGAAGATTTTTTGAGAGATCCATGAAAAGATTTGTTATAGAAGATAGTTATGAATATATTGTGAAGATAATTAAAAAAACTGTTATAATGACTTATAGTGATGTAAGAGACAATTTGTAAATTATATAAAAACCTATTTGTAAATTAATTATCACACTCAAAAATCTATGAATTGATATTTTTTTTTTAAATGGTATAAAATGTCTTTAATGTTTCTTAAGTTACTTAAACTCGAATTTAGATTAATTTGGAAATAGTTCGATAAGTTTTTAATTTATTTTAATAATCATGATTTTTTAAATTGAGGAGATTTGACATACACTTTGATAACTTATTATCAAGAGAGAACTGTTCCACACACTAAAACTCCAGAAACCTAAATTAATGATAACTCCAAATTCAAAATTTGTATTTACTTTGTAACCCTATTTAATATTTTATTTGTAACTTTATTTAATATTTTATGATTACGCTATTGATTAATTTATTTAGTGAATATCATATTATTTTCATCCAACGTACAATATCAGAAGACAACCAATAATTGGTTTACTTCTGTTCCGAAATGCTGTTGTTTTAGAATATTATAAATAATGTACATTTCACGGGTTTTTAAAAACAGTGAAGCAGCATCTCGTGTAATAAAGTAAAAGGGAACATAGTTTTTTTTCTTTAGGTTTTGGAACGGCCGTTTGTTTTGTTGTGATAGTTTATAATCTTGTAGGAAGTATTATTACATTTTGTGTCGTCTAGTGGGTGAAGTATTATTACACCGGTCGAGATTCGATCCCGTGTCAGCGAAAAAATAGAATTAAGTAACTTTCGAGTCAAATCGGAGGTACGAGCCTGGGTATCACAACGCCAATAACGAAGTGTCATCGTGAACTGAAGATTTCTGTGGGGTAGTATCAGCCTACTTACATAATTTGTTTGTTTTTTTTGAATGAATATAAGAATGGTTGGATGATAATATTTTTTTAAATGTGAGAAAATTTATTAGAATTTAGTTCTCAAATCAGTAGTGAAGTGGCAAAGCCAAAAAAGTCTTTAATTGATCGAATTCATCAAAACTTTTTAGCAAGTTTGACTAGACCTGGGGTTGGAAGGGATAATTATTTTATACATACAATATTTTACCCAATTTAATAGAAGATGATCAATGAATAGATATTCTTGTCCCTTTTTTTCTTCTCCTATTATGTCCATTCCATCAATACTATTTTTTGAAATATCACAAAAATCTTGCCCAATGGGATAGATCTAATGAACAACAAAAAATTGATATAAGTAACATTAGCATAAATGATAGGAATATGATTGAATGGGTTGTGCGCGTAAGGTATCAAGTTTTGTCCTATTATTCAGAGGTTTGAATCCTTCCATCCTAGACGTATTTCATTGGTTTATGTTTTCCCTTCCCTCGCTCTTCCCTTTCTTCTTTCGTAAAGGGTAAATCCAATTTTTATTTTTATTTTTCTTTTAATCATAATTTCACCATACTTATTAGAAGGGAATGTGATAACAACAAGGAAGAGATAAAGGGATATCTTTGTGGTGCAAGATGGGACTACAGATCAATTTAAAAATAAGGTTCATTTATGAATTATCCCATTGGTGGATGTGGGCCTACTCATAAATGGAACTCGACAAGTAGCTAGTTCATTAAAATGTCCATGCCATTATGCATGCCTCTTAGGAGATGATTAGTTTAATGTAATTTTTCCTAAGTTAGAATGGGAAATAAATTTTACTCCTGCAACTTCTAGTATAGCAAGTCATCACATATTAACACATAGATCTCGAAAAAGGGGTGTGGATAATATTCTTCAAAATGATAAGGAGGAAATTTCGATCCGATCATACTAACACCTACATGTACCTGTAGTATCTTGCAAGAGGATTTAAAAAAACTTTATGGATACATTCCACAATCTCTAATTGCAATGTCATTTCTGAAGATGTGGATCATTATCAAGTGAATGAAATTCAAGTAGTGGATAAAACTCTTGAATAGGTAGTTCGATATTATATGGAGAAATCCCATACATAAAGAAGGGGAAGAAATAACTTTGGTTTCGCTTGGATTTTACAAATATGACAAATTAAGAAAAATACTTATGAAAAAAGAGAAAAATTGAAACATAAGATACATATAAATAATCTTATAATAACAAGGTAAAGGAACTCTATGTCAGATGACCTTTCCAAAGAGGGGGCACAACAAGCCCATGGTATGTGGAAGATCACATAACAAAATGGAGATGCTCACTTCACTTTTTACCACAGGCCTTTCATAGAAGGCATGGGGATCAACCAGTTGCAAGCTTAATTTTTGTCTTATTATGATCTTTATGGCATGTCTATATTTTCGATCCTCCCTCTATTAAAGGAGGGTATTTGTTGATGTTTTTTACGATGATATTTATGTGTATTTGATTATACTCGGATGTAGAAGTGAGAAGACTTTCGGGCCTGAATTTTTTGGGGTTTGTTTATGATGATGGACATTTCCTTTTCAACGACATGGTTTTTGAATGCACTACAGTGCATCTAAAAATGTAATTTTCACCTTTTATAATGAAAACTATGATTTTTCTTGTGGGAAAAAATACTTATAATAACAAAATTATGGTTACAACATTTATTTATCACAAATTTCAAAATTTATTCATGCATAAAGAATAATCTTAAACACATTTGAAATCCTTACTAGAATCACCTCACATATTAAGTTTCTCACAAAATACTTCACAATACAAACAAATTTTATAGGAACTCCATAAATCACCTTGGTTCTTGAAGAGCTTCTAAACTATGCTTCAAAATAATTCTCACAACAATAGTTTAAAATATCTTCTATTATGCAAAAATTCCTTTATAGGAGGTCGATGTTTCTATTTATTAAACGTACATTGACTAAAAATTAGCAATCTTAGTGTAAGGAAATTTAAACAAAGTGTGAAAGTTACGATGAATAATGCAATTTGGGTGTTTTGAGGTTTTCACACTTGCTATCATAAGCAACCCATTGTGTGAAAAAATTGTCATACACATGAATTTAGAGAAATTGCGTTGATCCATTGGGATACTAAGGATTTCCTTCTTCCCTTTGTAGCAATGGGGGTATTGTTCTACTTTGATACTAGCTACCCCATCTTATTGATACTTTTGACTTAGGTATCCAAAAACTTTTGCAAGTGACTGTGTACAATTATGGTTATCCCCTTGATGTTAGATTGATGGATTTCAATGACTTGTTGTAATTTTACCATCACCTCTTCAATTTATTGAAAACCTTATAGTGATCCAAAAGTTGGTATCTAGAGGTCGATTATTTCCTTAATGATTTTCTCCATGATTTGTGACATTTAGACCACTCCTCCATTTAATCACTCAATTTTCTAGCTATATTTGTCCATATTTTTCTATAGACTACATCATCGCTATGTTGTTGTCAGCTAACACTTAAATACCATGATATTCCACATCATGAGCTTTCTAGATCTCCTTTATGAATTCAATTTGATTTAGGTCCTTAGCCCCTTTCTTTCCCCCTTGAACAAATTCATTATGTGCCAATGAAAGCTATAATGTTTCTTCTTCAAACTCTGGTACATTTTATAAAAGATGTATCTTAACTATTAATGCTTGACATGTTCTTCTAGCAAATATTCACAAAATTATAGAAACCCCCTATGGATTGTTTATAATATTCAACTTGATGTCTAGGTGACACCAATTATTTCCACATATTTTCTAATTATTTTTCTTATGCTCAAGCCTCACTAGGAGAAGAATGTGAGATGGAAAAAATTAGAGACACCTCCTATGGATTCTTGTAGTATTGGAATTGATGTTTGAGTGACACCAATTCTTTCCACATATCTTCTAATTCTTTCTTATGCTATGGCCTTATCAAGATGAGAACGTGATATTTCCATCTGAATAGATATCAAATCGCTCATATTAGCCCCTTTCACATCAAGGAATCTCTTTGAAGGTGCAAATTACACCGCTACCTATAGCTATTTTTCAAATTCTTTTGTGTCTTCTTGACAATGGATTTTCTCCTATGATGGTAGGAAATGGAGTCTAAAACTACTACTTCATTTATGGATTTGGGGATTGACTAGTCCCATCAAGATAATATATTTTCCAAACTACCAAGAGTATGGAAATGTTCCTCCATAGTTTCCTTGTCTTTGTCCATTGATTAAGTCTTTTATGAAAATTGGACCTGTGTTAAAATTGGTATTTCTATTTGTTGTTAGTTTTGAGTAGTTTCTTGAATATTCAGAGACATTTTAGTTCTTCAATTACGGTTGGAATGTGACCTTTTCTCTAAATTATATATGGTAATATAATTTCATCCTTTTGATCAAGAGTTTTGGTTCTATCATTCCCATTACACTCTTTGATATCCTTACTTTGCATGGATTTTTGAGTAGGATATTCAATACTAGAAGGGGTTTCATTCTCTATTAGGGAACTTGATTTCACTACCCCCTCCTATTATTGAGTTAAATCAATAATTATTTGAGAAGTATAACTAACAAGCTAAGACTATTAGTTTCTTAGTCAATTACTATGATTTTCCCTATTCCAATTGTTTTTTCTCTCCTCTTCTTGCGTTCTCAATAGCTCCTATATTACCTTTTTCTACTCTAGTTCCCATATTTTTTTTCCTTATATTCCTATTATGGGAAATTATTCCAAATCCTTCTCTATTTATTCAACTTCAACCCCCCTTTTTTTGTTATATTATCTCTTCTACGATTCTTTTATATTCCTCTAAATCATGTGTACTTTTTTCTTCATGTTCCTTTATAATATGTTCCTCCAAGATTTTCTTTTTTTTGTTCTATTTCTTCCTCCAATCTCTAGTTGGAAAATTTTCCTTGGGAAGCCTCTTCTTTAAGATTTTTCATCTTGTATGGATTTGCATTCTTCTTCCTATTTCAATATTATTTCTTGTGCCCTCCAAGATTCTTCTACTTCCTTTATCACCTCAAGTTTTCCTTGTACGGGATATATATTTGAAGACAATAACTTTGGGTTGGATTTTCTCTGTAGAACTTGATACCATTTTTGTGAATCCTAAATAAAGGGTTTCATCATGCCATTTATCATAGGAGTAAGGCCAGTTGTAAGCTACATGTTCAACATGCTTAAGCTCTAAACCTTTGGGGTCATGCCCCTTGTATAGGTTTGTCTCAAATCTATATTCTATATGACTTTGTCTCTCTTTCTTTGACTATTTTATGTATTTAATCGAATACTTCCAAATGTGAATACTATAGGGTACAAAGACCATGTTCTTATATTTGACTAGTGATGCATCGAAACCTTGTAAAATAGTTTGATAAAAAATTTCTCTAAGAACCATCATGTTAGGAACACAACTTGGTAGAAGATGAGGTGGTCCAATTACATCATATATTATGAGATATGTATACCTTTCATCAATATACTAGTTTCCAATATATGGAGGTCATTTCTTGTCCTACTTAGATAACCTTGGAGATCCTTGGTAAGATATTATAGAATAGTCATAATAAGAATGAACTACATATCATGGAGCAATATTTCTTTTATTTATTATTCCATAAAAAATTAAAGTAAACACACAGGGGGATTTTGAAATGTCCCAACTCAGATCTAAACTAGAGAAAGCATTTTTAGCACAAAAAAATTAAGTAAATATAAATCCATATAGAATAAAGGAAATTCACTTGGCTCATGGTTCTAATATTGTTGAATTTTGACTCTAAGTTGCTTGGAAATTATGGCTCTCCAATTGAACATATTGTCATATAAGCCCACTATATGGGGACCCATGCTTGCTAAATTAGGAGCAATCATTTTCTCCATATAGCCTGCATAGTAATATCATGATGTACATGTAGGGATCCAATAAGGCTATCATACTATACCTTTCTTTAGAGTTATTAAAATATTTCTTATATTATTTCCACTAACTAGCCAAAATCATGCCTACATCATGTCAATTATGAAACTTTACCACAAATTCATTGTTGAGCAATATCTTTGATTCATAGAATTTATAGTAATTTACAACTTCTTCAAGAAGAAACACTCTAGAACATTACCACTTCTCATTATAAATTGAGCATGTTTTACAATTTGTGTGGTTGATCATCCATTTAAGTGCTTCCTTACATGGGAACATTGGTTCCCTTGCTATAGCTAAGTGTAGCAAAGACAATATAAAGTTGGGAAAACTTTTTCATCCCTTTCCATGAAAAATAATTCATTGTGTTTCTTGGAGTCTTAGCATTCTTCCTTTTTAATTTCATGAATAGCGAGTTTCATATTAGTAAGGGAACTTGTGTTTCAGTGATCGACTCATGTCCTTATATAGTAATGGAAACACTAACACTTTATTTTTAGTAATTTGATAGCTAGATCCACAATATTTTCTTACTTCATCACTATCTCTTCCACCAATGTTGGTTTGGATGCCTTCACTGGGTCTTTTCCTTTTCCCCTCCATTTTTTTAGGGATTGTTGAATGAAAGGTCTCCTTGGTGGAATTTTACCTACAATGGAAACATTTAGTGTTATATTAAGCACATTGATACTCTAAGAATAATTAAATTAGGATGGAGGTAATAATGAAAATATAATAGAACCTATAATCACATGGTGTTAGTGCAACTTGTTAGAGTCGGTCTAGTTATCCCTCCATCAGAGATCAAAAGCTCTTTTTTGCATTTCATGTTTTAGGTGTTCCATCTGTTTTGATCAGTTGCATTTTGTTAGGCATGCCATAACTCTGATGGAGCGGTTTGTGTCACTCATTCCCCTCATTCTTGGCACTGCTGGTTCAGGTTTATTCATTAAAATAAGTTTTCAAAGGTCATTCACAATCATGTTTTAAATTTTGAGGTTTTAGGTCTAGGGTTGAGTCATTTTTGTCTTGAAAAGTTTTAGAAGACCAGCAGTCCAGAGGGAAGTCTTTGATAGATCATCATTTCAAAAATTTTCATTATTGTACAGTTAAATTAGGACTTCTCTTCAAAACTCCGTTTTGAAGATAAGTCGCCTTCTCATTTTTGTAAGAAATTGTCAAAATTTTCAATTTTAGTCTTGGTCTCCTTTGCCAAAGCATGTTACAGCTATCCCTGCAAACAAAAATCAACAAAGAGCTTCAGTCCAAACCTCAGAAAAGCAAAAGAAAATCAAAAAGCATCATTGTATTAATAGGCCAAAAGTGAAAGTGCCCAAACCTTACAAAGTGGGTTTTTTGAAGTTAATTTATTCAAATTAGATATTTTGGGTGTATATAAGGTGAAACAAGTCTTTTTGGTTCACCACATATCAGAGAAAGAGCATTTCCAAGATTGGAGGGTAAAAAACCGAGTTTCAAACCCTCGAGGCAGAGTGAAGGTGCGCGCTACACATAGGACTTGTGCGCTACGCAATGAGCAGTGCGCTACGCATTGGGCGTGCACATCCTGTGTTAATTTACACAGGCGCTATGCACTGGGAGGTGTGCTACGCATAGAATTGGTGCGCTACGCATCCATTCCAGCGTTATGTTTTTGTGCCTAGAACGTATCAAATCGCCTCTACAAATACAAGTAGGTGTTTCTTTGACTCAAACATCAAGTTGAATAGTGTCTAATGTGTGTTTGAAGAAGTGGAAGTGGTGTTGGGTGTAAGAAAATAAATCAAACCCTAGGCCCTTATTGAAACTTTGTATAGGGTATTAAAAGACATTGGAGACAGCAACACTTCATACCACAACATCTTTGTGATTGTTTTTATGCCCAAATATACCAAACAAAATATCCATTATGGAAGAATTTTTATGATGCTTCAGTTGGTTTTTTGAGGATACATTGAAATTGGGATTTCATTACACATACAACATACACATTGCAGTCCTCCTATTGCACCTATTTTGTTCTCAAAACCATGTCAGATACAGAGTCATCCTATGAGCAAGAAAATGAAAGTGATTCCACCACAGAGGGAAATGTGCCACAAAGACCTCGCAAAGGTGGCAAAGGTGGTAAACATCTTAGAGAAGAGCCCACTTCTATGGTACCATTGTAGGCTTGCCCACTTGCCATGGATTGCTTTCACCATCAGTCATGTTATCATTTTTGTGAGCTAATTTCACAGTTTCAGCATCATCGTGAATTAGCTCGCTTGTTTGTTCTCCATTTACATGATGGCCATGTAAACATTGCTGGAGTTAATTTCATTTTGTCACCAGAGACCATTGCAGAGGCCACGGGAATTCTGAATATCGGGGAGCAATGGAATAAGCGTCAGCAGCTAGAGAAATCATATTATGAGCCATATATTAAACCAGGGTATATGAGGCACTTGAGTAGAGTTTTTCCTTTCCACTACATGAATGATCAGTTTGCACCTTTGATGAAACTTATCATCCGATATTTCAGTTGTGAGGGCATATTCTCACGTCTTTATGCATACCATGTCCATTTGTTGATGTATTTTACAAGGGTGCACCTGATGAACATCCCATATTTTATGTTTCGCAACATAGAGAGGATGGTGCCTTTAGTGCAAAAGAAGAGCCAAGCACATCAGCACAGGAGCATATACACTTATGCATTGATCAAAATCGTGGTGATTCATCAGCTGGCGCAACAGGGCATTACATGGGAGGATTTTATTGCTCGTGACCTTTTCATAGCGCCTCAGCCACCACCATAGATAGTTCATGATGGGGGAGGGCCTTCACAGCAGCTTGACATTCCTGAGACCGAGCATGTTGATGCTCCAGTGTATGTGACCTATCAGAAAGGCCACAAGTCCTTATTTGCAGCCGCACAATGAGTACTATCTCCACCTGGGGTGGAAGGGGTCTCGTTGACTTCATCACCAGAGCGAGTATTATCTCCACATCATGTGGAAGGGTTCTCGCTTCCATCTATAGCACAGGTACAGAGTCAGGACAAGGGCAAGAGACCCATGGTTGATGAGGGTCCTTCAGGAGTTTAGGGCACCGGTATCATTGATGTTGATGCTAGTTCGCCCAATTTATAGCTCAAAGAGATCATTAGAGAGCAAAGGGTTGTGAATGAGTCGTTGCAAAAGAAATTGGAGATGGCTAAACGGGTGATCAACTACTTAGAGCAGTGCAACAAGCAGTTGGAAGATGAGCATGAACTTTATGAGCTGCGAAAGATCCGCGAAGACCGGGAATCGACCCGAAGGAGACCCAGTGATTTGACACCTATTGATAGGGAATCAATACTCATCCGGGTCAACACTCAGTTGGAGAAGTTGTTGGTGAAGGAAAATAGGGACAAGGACATGCTTCGCCACATGAAGACTCACTATTGGGCTCGCATGCATGTTTGCAAAGCGAGAACCAAGGTCCTCAAAAGGCGTTTGAGCAAAGCACAAAAATGACGCAAAAGGCTTGATCCGCTTCGAGTTTTGGCCGAGGCTTCACTAGTTGAGCATGACACATGATGGAGGGTATTCACTCCAATTTTGGGCACATTTGGAGAAAATTTTGTCATTTCAAAAATTTTGGCTTGAGAAACAGGTTTTTGGGTTCTACACGTAGCGCGCTACCCTGAAGATTGGGAGGTCAAATTGACAAATGGCTTGTAGTTTTGGATTTGTCATGAAGAAATACACATGTTCAGCCATTGTCGAAGCATTTAATTGAGATATGGATGGTCTAAATGTCCAAAAACATCATGAAAACCACCTTGCTGCCACCTTTTCCAACTGCAGGAAGTACCTCTGGGAGAATTCAGTTTTGAGGGGGCAAATGAGCTCCAAATTGGAAAATTCCACTTGGGTTGGAAATTAGACATCCATGGCTTTCCAACGAGCTATCATGAGATCAATTTGGATGTCAGGAAGTGCCCCAACAACAGGCTCAAAGGTACAATATGCATAGGGATCAGGGGCGCTATGCATACAGTTTTTGGCCTAGATTTTCACCTTCAGCTCAGGAATTCGGCTAGTTTTCACCAGTTTCACTCTTTGATGTAATTTTTCACCCAAAATGATGTAATTTGATGTATGTAAGCTAACATGGCACTTATCTACCTTCTTCTAGATGATTCATTCACAAATTAGCAAGAAACTAATGTAATGAATCAGTTTCCTTCTTTTTAGAGGCAGGTTGTTTGGTCATCTAGATTCTTGCTCCATGTTTAGAATTTGTTCAAACTGCTCCTAGAAGGAGGAGCTCGACCCTAAGTACGGAATGAGGATAGCTTGGTCAATATATTAAAATTTTCATTCAGTAGGAAGGTTGACTTGGAATAGCTTTGAGACTATATTGTACATATCTTATCACATTTTTGGCAAAGAAAGACCAGGGTTTTGCAGCACTATTGGGAATCATGTGGCCTTTATGTGTGATGGTGTATTTCTCCTATTGTAAGTTGTGTAATGTGCATCATTATCTCTATGAATCTTCTCTTATAAAAGAAAATGAAGTGTTAAGGTAGAATCCATGAAATTGTTATGCTCTGCCTTTAAATTTGTTTAATATTCTATGTTTTCTTTAGTTTAAGGAGAATCCTTGAGACCCCTTGCTCTCCTTAGACCCTCACCGGTCTTATCTATCCATCTCACCTACTTTAAGGCATCAAAAAAATCACCTATCTTGCCCCAAGTAGACCTTTGCAAAAACTGTGTCTCATTCCCGCACCTAAAATTGCCTCTCCCTTGAATTCAAGAAAACCTTTAAAAAATCAATTCTAAACTCTTTGTACTTAATACCTAGCCTAAAATTAATCATCAATTCAGTCATCTCGAGCCATTTTGATTACCAATTGCCGAGTTTGACCCGGAGAGAGCCCTCTCCTGTCCTCGTAGGGCTAGCTACGAGGCTGAGCATGGTTTGATGTGGCCTTGAGTCTTGCCTTATTTTAGCCTAAGGTAGATTTGAGCGCTAACATAGTGGTGACCATACTGGGGAAGAAATCTCAAATTGTTTGCTTGTTGATGAGTTTGTTTCACAAGTCTTAGACGGAGTCTGAAGTCACGCCAGGTAGCTTTCGAAACACTCTTGCCATGAATAAGCGAAAGTAGATAAATGCTGCTTCAGTCGATCTCCGGTTAGCTTGTGAAACTTTGATTTGCAGATCACCCCAGTACTTTTGATCGTTCTAGACCTTTGGATGATTGAGTCTAGAAAACGATTGGGTGAATTAATTTAATTCTTTTGATCTCCTGATAAATACACTAGCTTCAAAAAGACATACAAGAGCTAATCCAGATCCGAATCCACCTCCTATTTATGAAAATCCAAATTTGATTCGAAAAATCCTCCATCAAGAAAGCTCGGCGACTCCCTTGGTTAAATCTCATTCATGTCCTACACTTTTTGAATACCTTGAAGAACTTCCTTTCGACGCAAGGTTTGAATTGTCATTGTTTAAAACCAAGTCCTAAAACGCCCTCGATTCTATTGTTCCAAATCCTGACTTTGCTGCAGCTCTTGAATTTGAAAGGCACAATAAATTAATTGACAATTTTATCTTGAGGCACCTTCAGACCAGCATCCAAGCGGCCAAACTTGCTGAGTTCTTAGATGCCGTATCTGCAAACATTGGATCCACCGTCACGGCATCTACCTCTATAATTCCTACTGAACCGCCTTTCATTCCCACCATTCCTGTGCAACCTATAATTACTTATTCCGAATCTGCAGCTAATTCCCCTTCTTCATCCCACATTGCTTCTCCTCCGCATACACCTCCACATATTCCTCATACAACAACTACACCTACTCCACCAACAACACCTAGAGTAAATCCACCTAGAGAAATGGCTGCTTGCTTTGCACCTCTTGCTTTACCTCAGCAATTGCATGATATGCCTGCGGACTATCAGAGTAAGATTCCTTTATTTGATGGCACTCCTCAAAGTGTGTCCGCTCAGCAGCACATAGACAAATGGCAACTTTTTATGATTTATATGAGATTGATGACGAGGATGTAACTATGCGATTGTTTGTGCAAACATTCGGAGGAGAGGTAAGAAAATGGTTCAGAGGCTTGGGAGCTAGAAGTATACCTACGTTGGATGAATTTCAGAAGCAGTTTCTTGATTGTTGGGAACTTAGAAAGGATCTGCTTCAGATCAATGCTGAGTACAATAATATCAAACGCAATCATGGTGAGTCTGTCGAAGACTACATTATCAGGTTCAATACAGTTTATAATGCTATTCCTGATGATTTAAGACCATCTAGAAAATCAGCTCTTCTCAAATTCCCAGATGGCTTTGATCCGGAGATGGCTTATTCATTACGGGATAGAGATTCACCTACTTTAAAAGATATGCAAAAGATTTCTGTCAATGTTGAGGCAAATCTGAACGACAAGAGAGCATGTTTGAAGGCAGAGAAAAGAGTGACTATAAAGGAAGAATCTACATCATCAGAACCACCTTGGCTTCGTGAGATGTTCAAAAGGCTGAACCTTGATAAATCAGAACCGCAGATTCGTAATCCAAATTACCATGGCCAGCAACAACCTCAATACAGAATTAAGTAGCGTGAACCAAGAGTACAAGAGCCGGTAGCCCAACAACCGATCAAGACTCCTCTTTTGTAGAATTTTGTGAGTCAAGATTCAGATGAAGACGCTGATGTATTAGGGGACCAAAACCACTTTTTTACTCCTGATGATATGCCCATTTACATCACTGAAGAAGAAGAGTATGGAGAAAGTTCAGGTGCCCAGCAAGACGAAGATTTTATCTTAGCTAATGATGAAGATTTAGATGATTACCAAAGAGGATATTTGAATGCCTTTTCCACTAAACAGAAGCAATATTCATTGAGAAACCAGATGTGCCTATCAATCCCATTCAGAAAAGAAAGGAAGCTACAACACCAAAGATGGATTCACCGATACCACCGAAGAAAGGAAAGGAGACAATTGATCCTACAACTAGCAAGATATCAGCAGCAGAAAAGACAAATCAGGCAGCTATAATCAAAGATAGGAGAGAGATTCTGGTCAAAGAAGTTAAAAAAGTTTCAGCATTTAGTTTGGAAAATGAAATTTCCAAATTAAAAATATCTATTCCTTTGACTGAAATTATGAAAAACAACAGCTACCGAGGTCAAGTCGCCAAAATTCTGAACTTTGATCCCATGTTTGACACGGTGAACGTTGAACATGATCAGCCCGAATTGATCTTTGGGCCAGCATTGGATGGTCATTCCCTTGATAGTGATGTTCCTCCCTTTTATATCAGTTTGAGATTGCATGAATATGTCTTGCATAATGCCATGTTCGATTCGGGTGCTTCGCACAATTTGATGCCAAAGGCGATCATGGAGAAGCTGGGGTTAGACATAACAAGGAAATATCATGATTTATATTCATTTGATTCCAGCCATGTGAGATGTATCGGGCTCATCAAAGATTTGGTTGTTAGCTTAGACCAAATCCCAGCTAAAAATGTCTTGATGGATGTGGTTGTGGTAGACATTCCTCCACGTTTTGGTATGCTACTTTCGAGATCTTGGGGAGCTAAGTTAAAGGGTACTCTACAGTTAGACTTTTTTTATGCCACAATTCCAGTCTTTAGTCAAATGAGAAAGCTATATCGAGAGCAAAAGATGAAATACATGATAACTAGCAAAGAGAAGCTGATCAATCATCCTGTAAATTATGTACATACAGATTTGGAGTTGTTTGTTTTATTTGTTGATAGTTTTA
Organism: Pinus taeda; assembly: GCA_000404065.3. Classification (NCBI taxonomy): domain Eukaryota; kingdom Viridiplantae; phylum Streptophyta; class Pinopsida; order Pinales; family Pinaceae; genus Pinus; species Pinus taeda. The sequence goes on along the minus strand of APFE030613683.1, from coordinate 3,177 downwards.
ATGATCTAGATAGTTAGTTAGTTCAAGCGGAAGATATACCAGAGATCACTGAAAATTTCAGAGAAGTTATACAAAAGGAAAGAGGAGAAAAGCAAGCTATCATGGAGCAAACAGCTGAAGAAAAGGGGCAACAAATAGAAAAATCAGAGGCAATACAATTTCAGCACTTGGAGGAGGATGAAGATGGTCTTTGGACCATGGATTTCGATGGCACAATATGTAGTGATGGTGCTGGTATTGGGGTGTGGATTCAAAGTCCTTTTTCCGCTCAAGACAAAGTTCCAAGCAAGGTGAGAGTGTGTTCCTATAAAATAGCATTTGATTGTTCAAATAATGAGGCGGAATATGAGGCTCTCATTGCTGGCCTAAAGATTCTTAGAAAACTGAAAGCAAAGAAGATTGTGGTCTATGGTGATTCCGAGTTGGTAATAAAGCAAGTTAAAGGTGAGTTTCAGGCCAAGCATCCTCGTATGAGAGCATATCGAAATGCAGTCTTAGATACTTTGAAGTTGTTTTCTAATCATACCTTGACATGTGTGCCTCACATACAAAATGGTGTTGCTGATGGACTTGCTAAGGCAGCAAGCAATTTAAAAATTCCAATGAATTCTAGCAACAAATTTGAGATTCATGTGAAGCATCGTCCCACTATTCCGGACAATCAGCGATGCTGGCAAGTTTTTCAAGATGATGAAGAGATCAATGAGTTTCTGCAAAATAAGGGTAAGTTCAAGGATTCTTCAATAGATACTGAAAATGATAATGGTATTGAC
>APFE030613680.1:139590-158128 GCA_000404065.3 Pinus taeda | reverse complement strand
TTTCCATATAACATCCTCTAGCTCCCATGTTTCTTCTTTAGGGTTGTAGTGGGTGCATTGGACCTTGACCTACTTGTTTCTCTATTCCTAAGCAACGTAAGCTTCTGGTCCAGGATGCATGCTGGTTGTACTTGCATATCTCCTTTGGCATCCACCTGAATCAAATCCTAATCAATAATGTGGTTAGGGTTAGGTACATACTTTTTCAATAGTGAAACACGAAATTTGGACTTGGCTTTTAATGGCTTTATTATGTATATATATTTGTTGGGATTTCACTGTATAAAATACACCTTTTTTGAACTTAGGTTAAAACGTTCCACAAATCCCATTTCCTAAGCAGAGCTAGCTCGGGTAATAATAGGTCCTAAAAGAAAAGCCCTTAATTGACTTATTTGGTGGGGGGGCCGGTCGAGTGCGGGCCCATAGACTCTATAGAATAGATAGGTCCTTAAGTTCGTTGTTATAAGGCATTGGTCTTATGCTCTTTCTCACTCGGGAGAGAGGGTCTAAGGAGATAGATTCACATTCGAAAGGGCAAGGTCGAAAGAGAATTTACCCAATCCAATTGTAGAAGGCGGTTCATAAGTGCCCATGTGGTAGTGAGCGAATAAAGAGTATGTTAACCTTGCACTGGTTCCCTGAGGGCGAGCAATCAATAGATCTAACCCTCCTTAATCAAGGAACTGGAATGGCGAACTCTCGAGCCGGGGTTGGCCCAAGATGATAACTATAGACATTGAGTTTATGATAGATCCAATGTTAACAATAGTGTTGGTTCTTATGGTGTCGTTGAACGAACTTTCTCACGTTATGACCGAACAATCTCACGTTATGACCGAACAGTCTCACTTTCTTTCTACAGGGAGCCAAATCTTGACGTTGAAGATCCGCTTAAATTCATGTTTGGCCTGATATAATATCTGGGTAGTAGTTAATAACTTTCCACTCTTATTATCTTAATTGGAGTCTTTCTCGACTAGGTTGCTGCCTGCTGACCATTCTTAAGGGAGCATAGAGACTAATATGTTTACCACGAAGTATGTAGATGCAGGTTGGCCATAAAGCATTTGATTGTCGGGGTTGATTACTCGAATTGGATGGGTTGAGGGAGCTAATAAAAAATATAGCATAGCATAGTATGGGCAAAGTGAACTATAGCTCTTCCTAGCTCGAGCGAGAGACGGGTCCTACCTTTATAGTGAAGCAGAGTGAAAGGTCTATAGCTAGCTCTGGCTAGCTCAAGTAAGTGACAGACAATCTAGCTCGAATGAGTGCCCCGGTTGCAGCAAATCACGTTATTGATCCATCACCACATTCGCGTATATAAAAAAACCTGTAACATCTGGGTTATCCCCTCAAGCAAACTGGATCTCAAGTCTAGGTTTTCCCAAACAGATTCTAGCTATGTTTGCTCTGATATACTGTAGGCTTTGGGGGAAGATAAGAGAATAGTTACCACCTGTGCAGGTTCAAGGTCAGGTTATCCTTACCTATCCTAAGAGTTAGTAGCGAGGACCTTCCTGAAGCCAAGCACTCTCCCCATATAGATAGGCATTGACCACTGAAGATGCAAGCCAACTAATCTTTACCTTAGCGCAGAAGGGATAGGCCAGTGCTCTGCTGGCCAGTGGTGTACCAGATAGTCTGTCTCTCTGATACACCGTAGCCAAGCCAACCTATTACTTATGAGCATGCCACTTATATCCTTGACTAGGCAGGTGCACGTGCAACCCTCCCTCTGGTTGATACAAGCAGACATGCCTCCTTATCATCCCGACCCTGATATATAACTGGCCAGAATGTCATCAGCCATATCCCTTCCTTGGCCCATCTGCTTTCCCAAGAAGGGCAGAATGGAGCAATGTTTTGGATAGAAAGAAATGGGACTAGGGGGGAAATTGTTACAATAATAATAATATATTATACAATAATAATAATATAATAATATATAATTATATTGATTTCGGTAACTAGAGGCAGCCTTGAGGCAATATAGAAACCCCAAAAGAAAGAAAAGCCGTATTAATATTAAATAGCAACATTTAAGAAGGAGCTTGCGAACCTTATAAGGGTGAGGATGGTAGGAGATCGAGGTACATTAAGTTACTTTCCTGACCCCCAGGGAAGGACATGTTCACAGATAGATTTTACCATCTACTATGCCCTAGCCTCCAACCATGATCTAGGTTCATGTTGGGTAAATTCAATAACCCATACGCCAGATTTATAAAGTGAATTTACCCACCCAAATAGGCAAGTTTCGCAGGGTCATTTGCCATCCTGATACGCCACGTTCACACTCTCCAATTTCCCACTTTCATCAACTTTATGGGCCACCTCACTTATCTTGGGCAGACCCCGTAACCGATAAAATGGAGCAAGCTCTACACCTCACTTCCTAGTAACCAGTCCAAGAGATGCGAAATTTAGTAAGAAACGGTGGCGTATCGGTTAGTCAAATGATATGCATTAATCTGGGCCTTGAACTGTTAAATTTCAGATTGCATGAATGACAGATATTCTGTATTTGAACCTACCTAAAAGGGGAGGAAACCCAAACTCAGCTAGATGCGAGAGGAACAACGACTGAGCTAGCAACCTGAGTCCCTGAACATTATTGAAAATTATTCTATTTCAGGAAGAAGGCCAAGGTAAGGCAAGGTAGAGAGAAACAATAAAACGAACCTGAATCCAATACGAAAACCTAATTCTGGAGGTAGGACAGTCAAGACAAGGTAACACAATTGAAGGAAAGAAGAAGGCCTCTAAGATGGTAGTTTCAGAGGAGGCGAGGCTACATTCTAACAACTACCACTCTCACTTGCTTCGCTTACTTGACTTGACTGTTTTGGTACATATAGGATATGATACAGGAACGAAGGATGCGGCTCCAAGGAGGCTAAGGGAGGGATAGAAACATCATCTCATTCCAACCCATCTGCCATAGACACTACCAACCCATGTACTCAACCCACCTACCCCTAATGACACTACTTCCTACCCTATTGACACTACTTGAAGCCCGATCTCGATCTCGATTTTGACTCTGATGATTCCTACGGTTCATACTTATACTACTTCGATTATGATTTCCTGGATTCCTATTGTAGCTACTGAAATTCCTTACTCTGCTAATGGTGGTGATGCTTCAATAGGTGCTTGTGCTATTGCTTGCTTTGATGCTTATGGTGGTGCTCTCATCTATTCCTCTGTTGCCTCTATTCCGGGGTTTTACTAAACCTCTGCTTATGCCTCTCATGAGTCAATCTCAGCGGCTTCTCATGCTACAGGGTAAACAAAGTAAATTGCAACATGTGTTGGTTAAACTACAGATGTTGCTTAGTAATTTGGCTTTCGATCCGGAGATGGTCCAACTCCAAATTGATTTGTATCAAGTCCCGCCTTTGCCTTGGTTGCTACCTTAGTTATTGGCGGGGATGCCACTGGTTCAAATTAGTCCACTGGATCACTGATATTATAAACTTGATTCTTAAACGCGTTCAACAACAATTGAATCTCTAGGCCATGACGAAATTGTGTCATGTCAGAATAGACGAGCTATTTTCGGAACACCATAACTTCGTTTATTGATCAACAATAAACGTGAGACTACCTGCCCTTGAAGCACTGACCAAGTTTGGCTTTCCTCCGTTGCACTGCTAACGGTGACTAATGAGTTTGGTGGCTTGGCTCACTCCCAAGCATTGATCCTTGGTTCGTTGGGAGGGTGGCTAATGCTTGGCTAAGGGAAGAATAAGGCTGGTTGGGTGGGTATAGATAAGTGGTGAAATAGAGCAAGCTCGTATTCTCTCTTCCAGGTTCAAGAAATAGAAATTATCGGCTACTCCCCATACGCCACCTACATGTTTTTAGGGACCCCACCCATTTTGATAGCGATAGGTCAGGTTCAGCTTCAACAACTCGGTCTAGACTAGTACCTTTTAGTTCTGTTTATGCTTTTGCTTTTGATTGATGATTATGGTTTAGAAGATACACTGCTAGTGAAAGCTAAAAAACCAGAAACTGGAAAGGCTTCGGCTTCAGCCATTGCCGTATGGAGTAGGATATAAAGTAAGTAATAAGTTCATATAAAGGTAGGTAGGTGCTTTACTCTGAAGCATGAGAAGGGGAACCGCCAACCAACCATAGGTGACCACCATTCACTCATTCACGAATAGGTAGGCCCATTCAGTTGTTGAAAGAGGAATGGGCATCCTAAAAGTGTCATTAATAAAGAAGGGATTTAGTCAGCTCATAGTTAAGATTTATTCACAGACAAAAGGTCCAGTAAGGCGCGACGCTATGATAGGTAGATGAAAAAGAAAGTTGCGAGCAATGGATGGGTCAATTCTTTCTTGTTCTGCTAGCTTATGGATTAAAAACACAATAGGTCCAGATTTTGAAAGTGGAAGCCCTAGGTGAGAAAAGACTTACTATCACTTGGGAGGGATGCTTAGGCAGCGTGCCTATTTATTTACGTAAAAGAGTGTCAAGTAGGAGTAAGGAATTTCTTACTTATTCTCTAATGTTTCCCGCTTATTCATTTGTTTTGTTTTCATAATTATGTTGCTAGCAACTAGCTAATACTTACAATAATGAAATTAGCATAAGGTCCGAAGGTCTTGTTTGGCAGGGTAAGGAGAAAAGTCAAACAAATAAGATAAATTTTGCTTGTTGTAGCCCTCCTCCCCCTGTGGTCGGTGTATGTTTTTCAATATTTTCTTGCTTGTTAGTAGTCTCGGTCACGTCACTGCTTCATGTCCACTCCAATCCTTTGTGAATCAATTGATTGACACATTGGGTTTTTATCTCATCCAATTTTCAAGGCATATTCTCAACCTTCATTCAACGAAAGAATTAATCCAAGGCACACCTCAACTCTGAATATGGTTTCACATTTTCCTACATCACAATTCAGACTGCTTGCAATTCATTCCCGCTTCCCTTGGTGTCTCGAGTGATAGAATAATTATATGGGTGCTTATGCTTCCCAATGAATGCATGTTAGGGCTATCAATGGATGCTCCCATAGATAGAACCATGATTTACTTTTACCCTCTATTCCTCGGTGGTGCCTTCCTTTGCCTACTCGTGGCAATCAACTACGATAAACATTATGAATAGTGGATTGCTTGATTACGTAAAGAGAAGAGTATCCGGCTAAACTACTTCATCTTTGCTACTTCTACTGGTTCCGATCCAGAAGAAATAGTAGTTCCAATCGAGAATAATGGCTATTTACAAGCAAATGTTTCATTTTTGGATCCCCAAGAACTGGCGGGAGATGGCAATGGATAATTTATTGGTCTTAATTCATAATAGGATTTCCACCGCCCTTCCCTTGATCTTGCTTCAACCAACTAGTGCTTAAATGTAATTGAGCTTGAGTGATATTTGTAGTAGAGACTTTATCACTGGTGGAATAGTTTGAAATAGATGGTTACCTTCCTATCTTAGTGGTGTATTAATCCCTCTTTGGGGCTGCTTGCCAGTGTGTTGATGCCCATTCCTGGTTAGTCTGTCTGATTGATAGAGTGCCAATTGGCGATATTTATGCATGGATGACGCTGCCCAACCCAATCGTAATAAGATCCAGGGGAGCACCCGAACAAAATGATAGAACAGGGAAAAGAGGAGGGGACCTACTCTAGGAATTACCTTCCAAGAATGAATAGAAAGGGTTTAGGAGGTATGTAACTATTTATTACGTATATAGATAGTAGCTAGCCAAAAAACCCATTAGGTAGATTTGGGTTGGTTAGTCCTCGGAAGGTGAATGATTAATTGGTCCCCGAAGTTTGGGTTACCACCCATTTGACTCAACTGGTAATAGTTCCCAGACCAATCCTCCCAGTGGTCTTTACTAAATGGAGATGAAAATGGATGAAGAGTTTTAGGTTGTTGAATAAGATCCCAACTATGGTGGTTCAGGCATTAGCTCGCTTGCGGGTCCTTTGAATACCTTTATATGCTACTGAAATTCTCAAAGCAACACCTGTTCGGATTTTTAACAAGCTATCCCTAGTTATGTTTCTCGTGGAATTCTTTACACTAGCTACTGGCACCTTTTACGGGTGACAAACTTATGGCCAACCTTTCTGGTAATTGTAACCAGAATATGCTTGGACCTAGATACAACTTCCATTCATTTCAGGGCGCTTGGTCACCACATTCAAGATAGTGAAGTTGAAGCAGTTTAAGTGCTAAAGAACAAAGACACCGGTTTGTTCCATTGAGTGAAACACCGACCTTGGCAACACCAACACCTATAGGCGATACTTATGAACAATGGAACATGGTGGGATACTTGCAACGAGAAAGACTCCTATGGTTGAGAACATGGCTGGCTAATAACTCGTTTACCCACCCTATTTATTAAGTAGAGCCCTAGTCCTGCTTATAGTGCCAGAAAATCTATTCGGTTGGTCTATATGGTCGCAACGTCGAGTTGGGTAGGCTCTCTTTAACATGGCTCAGGTGCCCCAATAACCATCAAACTAAGGTTTCGGTGGTGAATGGAACTCAGGAAACACTACTTCGAAACTAGCCACTTTGGTCAGCACTACAACTTGTTTCTGCGGTGGTTATCGGCCATCTCGCCTGTAGTCGAATGCTTCATTCATGTATGGGTGGGGAACCTAAATTCATGGTTTCAAGAGTCTCCTTGGGGAGCCCAGTTATCGATATAATGAGAAACGACTGGGATGAAAAACAGATGAACATTCGGCATCGCCACATGCCTTTGTCGAACATGGCTATCTCCCCATGAGATGGGTGAGAGCCCTCCATGTATTCAGTCCTTCTCGACCTTCCTCAATCCCATTAGGCTTTCCTACTCTATTTCCCTAGGCCATTGCTCAATCGAATGCAGTCTTATATACGTAATATATTATGCGCTATCATCTACAAGGTTTTAGTGTGGGCTAAATCATCACTCCTCTGATTTAGGCTTCCAAGGTTTCTGTGGGTGCTTACCCATTTTCATCGGTTCAACTCGACTAAAGCTGGATGGAAGGCAAGCTCGAGGGAGAGAGAGTTCTATAATGCCATTTAGAAAGCGATATCTCCTCTACCAAGTAGGATGTTAAGGTATTACCAGGTAGGGCCCTAGGCAAGAAGAAAGTTTCTATCCGGAAGGAAGGGACCCATACATAATTACCACTTGGGGGTGAGGGCAAGAAGAATAGAGTGTATTAGTTGGGCTGTGGGTAGGAGGCAAGACGACTAGATTCTTCGTTTAGCTGGTTGGACCATCCTTTGTTTTGAAACCCTCGGTTTCACAAAGGGCAATAATTAGCAAGGTGGTAGAACTGTAGGCTAGCTTAGAGTTGGAGGGTGAAAGCATGCTCTGGTAACAACAACCTTTCCAGCGAGAGAAGGAGTCGGTGAGATATCTAATTCGCTCTCCTCGTTGGTCCAGGGAGGATATGCTAGGCCCGTAGCTCCCCCTCATTCATTAAGTAGTCTGTTGGTTGGCCTCTCCATTGTGAAGGATTGAAAGTGGGAGGACCCCACTTTGACCTAAGGTGACTGTTAATTTTGGTATGTTCTATGCTTAAGAGCAATTTACTTCAAATTTCTTATTAACCCAATATCAATTTCCAGATTAGAAGTCACATCAGCATGATAGCAAAATGCTGATAGAACATAAACATAAACAATAGAAGACAAGCCAAGACAAGAGGACACAAGATGTGGCACTAGCCGGGGGACAAACTCCAATGTGGGGAAACCCTTGATCAATTCTTCTTATAATCTTCAATAGTTCAGCAGAGAGAGAGAGCCCTAGCCAACAAAGTCAAAGCTGGTCAAACAGCTCAGATTTGACCTCCAATTAGCTCGGTCAATAGCCCAGTCAACTCGGCCTCCAACAGCAAGGAGAAGCAACCCAAAACAGTCCAAAAATCCCAGTCAAACTTAGGTCAACAAGAGTTAAACCTGCGGCCAGCCCTAGCACAGTCAATGCTAGTCAACGCAGGGTGAAAGAGAGGTCAAGAATGCTGTCAAAAAATGTGGCCTGCCAAGGAGAGGCAACCTAACCCAATCTGCACTCAAGAAGAGTCAACGCTGGTCAAAACGTTGTCCAAAACCCTCCTGCAGCTTCGGTCAAACTCGGTCAATGCTGCCCTAAACAAAAAATCAGGCTTCCTTCTTCGCACATGTGAGAGAAGAAGCTCCAGAAATGCGTACCAAAACAAGAGAGGAGAGAGAAGGATGAATGGTTGAGATGATGAAATAATGCCACAAGGTCTCCTCCTATGAAACGTTGAGGTTAAGTTGGGGGTAAAAGTGACTGTTTCGCTTGCTGGCCGACCTTGACAAATTGTCAATAATATAAATAAATTCACATCTCCATAAATACATGTCGGAATTGGATGATCTTTAGATCAATCCTACACCTCTCGGAAAGAGGAATCCAGGAAAAATATCAACTGCCATAAATAAGGTGACCCATATGGAGTTTGGCCCTAGTTGCCAATTTTAACAGTCTCTCTCAACTAGGGAGAATTCCATCTGCTAATCCATCTGCCAGTCTTGTACTATCTTTGCCATCAATGCATTGCCCTGCACTACTATGCTCTGATGAACTATGAAGAAGAAGAAGTGATCGAGAATGTATCATACCATTCTCTATTGACCCGAAGTTAGTCCCATATATAGAGAGTGTCTCATATCACTCTTACTGATCTGAAATCAATTCCAAATAAAGAGAGTGTCTCATACCACTCTTACTGACTCGAAGTCAGTTCCAATAAAGAGAGTGTGTCATACCACTCTTACTGACCCGAAGTCAGTTCCAATTGATCCCAGATCAATGTCATCCTAGCATAGGGAGTACGGTAGTACACGATGCGTCCATCGGTAATAATATGGTCCCTATCCTCATTTCCCAACTCATTGGCCAGATGAGAGGTACTTCCCATGAGTCCCAGACTGCATGGGTAGGATGTCTCAGTAGGATAAGGATGAACCACTCATCTTGCCTACATGTCGCCACGGGGTATCACAGGGGAAGGTTGAACCACTCACCTTGTACATAGCAAACTACTAGGGGAAGGCTGAACCACTCACCCTATGGTTGCTCATTGCTCCAAGAAGTACTCCAAGCCCCTCGGAGCTCCCAAAGCTCAATGTCCATATCATATAGGACCCTCATAGGAGGGGTCTCTCCATGACTCCTAGTCGTTCTCGGAAAGTCAGGAATTTGACTTTTCCCAAGGGCTTCATTAGAATGTCGGCGACCTGCTCATGAGTCCCAATGTGATGGAGCCTTATTGCTCCTTGTTGTACCATATCCCGGATAAAGTGGTACCTGATATTGATGTGCTTGGAGCGATCATGAAATACAAGATTCTCTAATAATTGGATCCCACTCTGGCTGTCACAGAGGATCACGATGGTATCCATCACATGTCCAAACAACTCACTGAAGAGCTTCCTCAACCAGACAACTTCACAAGAGGCCATTCTTGCAGCTATGTATTTGGCCATAGCGGTGCTTAAAGCAACCGACTTTTGCTTCCTGCTCATCCAGGATATCGAAGCAGAACCCAAAGAGAAGTAGCACCCAGAAGTGCTCTTGCGATCCACCACACTGCCTACCCAATCAACATCAAAATAATCATGCAACCTCACATCTCCAATAGTGTATCTTAGCCCATGAGTGATTGTGCCCGAAGATATCTCAGATGATTCTTGGCACCAATCTAGTGTGTGTGATGAGGCTTAACCATATATTGGCTCAACGTGTTAACTGCAAAACATATATCCAGACGGGAGTTCACCAAGAACATCAGTGCTCTTATGAGTTGACGATACTCAAAAGCATTTCCCAATTCAAGTCGGCAGCACTACCGCATAACTTGTTAAAGTTAAGTTCCATCGAGGTAGTCACGGGCTTGTAGTCCACCATCCCAAATCTTTCCAATATCTTCACAACATATTTTCCTTGAGATAGGAAAATTTCTCCTGGATTTTCCCAGACCTCCAACCCTGGGAAGTAGTGCATCAATCCTAGGTCCTTCATCTCAAATTCGGAAGCCAACTCCCTCTTACATTTTTGAATGAGAGGGTCTGCACCAGTCAGAAAGAGGTCATTCACATCAAGCACCAGTATGAGAGGTCTATCATCTTCAACCTTAAAGTAAAGGTTCGGATCGACTTCACTCCTAGTGAATCCCAGCGTCATCAAGTAGCTATCGATCCTCTCATACCAAGCTCGGGGTGCTTGCTTCAACCCATAGAGAGCTTTCTTCAACCTGCATACATGAGATTTCCAATCATGAATTTCAAACCCCTCGGGTTGTTCCACATAGACTTCCTCTTTAATCGAACCATGCAAGAAAGCGTTCTTGACATCCCCCTGATGTAGGTTCCATCCTTGCGAAGCGGCAAGGGCTATGATCGAGTGGATGGTGGTGTATCGGGCAACAGGTGCAAATGTCTCATCATAATTTACACCTTCCTTTTGAGAGAAGCCTCGAGCAACAAAGCGAACCTTGTACTTTTCTGCACTCCCATCAGCTCCATGCTTGATTTTGTAAAGCCATTTAGAGGTGACAATCGATTTGTCCTGGAGTCTAGGGACCACATCCTAGACATCATTCCTCATAATGGACTCATATTCTTCATTTATAGTATCCTTCCACACTTGATGCTTCACAGCTTCTTCGAATGATGTAGGCTCATTTTGAATGATAGTGCTCATAATGGTCAAGTAACCCTGATACCTAGTCGGCTTCTTGCTTTCATGGAAAGTCCCCCTTGGTGCAATATGTCTCTCAGCATCTTCGAGAGTCTCCCTAAGCCATGAGGGCCTCTTCTTGGAGGAAGAGGGCTCTTGAGGAGGAGGATCAATAAGATCCATAGGTTCATCAACATCCGGCATCGTTTCATCTTCTTTTTCACCTTTCTTTTCGGTGTCAGCTTCTTTATCCTTCCTTGGTATAGTGAGGTTGTCAGCCTTGCTAAGAGCCATATCTTCGTCAAAGGTGACATTATGACTTATCATGACTTATCTCAACTTCGCTATAGCCCACAAAGATTCCTTTCTTTCCAGATGCACCCAATTTGCTTCTTTTCTCTTTCGGCACATGAAAGTATACGGGACTTCCAAAAATTCTAAAATCAGGGACATCGAGTTTCTTACCAGTGAACATTTATTCGGGAGTCTTGGAGTCCAGTGCTTGATGAGGGCATCGGTTTTGAACATACATGGCAATATTCACAGCTTCGACCCATAAAAATTTCGGAAGCCTTTGATCATGAAGCATGGCACGAACAACTTCCATGATAGTACGGTTCTTCCTCTCAGCCACACCATTCTGCTCAAGAGTGTATGGTATAGTGGTCTCCCTCTTAATGCCAGCTTCTCCACAATAGTCATGGAATTCATTGGATTCATACTTGGCCCCATTATCAATCCTCAATATCTTGATTCTCTTCTCGAATTGATTTTCGATCATGGCTTTGAAGTGACGGAACCAGGTGAACACTTCATCCTTCCTTTTCAAGAAGTAGATCCAAGTCTTGTGAGAATAATCATCTGTAAAAGTGAGATAATGTAAATATCCTCCCAAAGAGTTTACGGGCATCATACCAGATATGTCGGAGTGGACCAACTGCCATATATCTATGGTCTTTCTATTACTAGAGGGGAATGGTCCCCTTTTAAGTTTTCCCTCAGCACATCTAGGACATATACCTTCATGCTCTACTTTGAACTTGGCCATCCCTGTCACCATCTGTCTCACATCGGGAAGGGCATTATAATGAAGATGGGAAAACCTCCGGTGCCATACTTCAGATTGTAGAGATGTGTTGCAAGACATGGCCCCCAATGGACTTCCTCCAACTTGATACAAAGAGTCAATCCGGAACTCAAGTGTAAAAGGATCTTTAAAATTCTTTTTCCAAACACGTACCTTTCCATCGATGAATGCCACCTTGTAGCCTTTGTATTCCATTGCCGAAATGGACACTAGGCTCTTCTTGAGATCAGGTACATATAGAACTTCTTGTAAATGAATTGTGTTACTCTGATTCAATTGAAGGGTAACATTCCCTACACCCTTTACGGGATAGGTGGCATTGTCTCCAAGAATAATCTCCAAGTTTGTCTCCTTCTCTATCAAATTAGAGAGAGCTTCCTTACATCCAGTCAAGTACCTTGAGGCACCACTATCAATAAGCCAATTCCCCAAAGTGTCCGGAGGAGAGGTAGTGGAGAGGGCCGATATAAGATAATACTCATTTTGATTATTGTTAACAATATTTGATTCTTCATACCTAGAGTTCCTTGCTTTCTTGGAGGGTTGACCATTTCCATGATTTCCTGCATTCCTTTTTCCTCTGCCATTGAACCTGCCATTCCTTTGATTGTTGTTGTTGAAGTTGCCCCTGGAGTGATTGTGATCATCCTCATGTGATGCGTCCTTTCTATTTGGACACTCCCTCACATAGTGGCCAAACTTTTTGCAAACAAAGCATCTGCCCTTCCTTCCACCCTTAGATCCGTGCTTACCTTTGAAATGTCCTTTAGACCCATAATTATTTCTCCTTTTGGCATGAGCAGAGAAAGCAGTGGGGTTGCCTCTATTTGAAGGCATTTCTTGCTCCACCATTCTTGTCTCTTCTTGAATGCATCTCGACATCAATTCTTCAAATCCCAAAATTCGATCATTATTGAGAATAGTGGTTCTAAATATATACCTCTCGGGTCCCTATTAGGAATGACTTCTCCAATCGATAGAAGATCATTCTTGATCTTAGTGATCCTTAAGAAGTAGGATTGAATATCCTTGTCCTTGCCCTTCTTGATATCCTTCAACTTATTTTTGAGGAATAAAACTTGATTTGCATCACTAACCTTGAACATGCTTACCAATCTGTCGTAGATCTCCTTGGAGGTGTTCAAGTCAGAGATGTAGGCCACCTGATGCTTGTCAATGGAATCTCTGATAATCTTCTTCGCTTTGACTTCACCCTTAGTGTACTTGTTCTTTGTAGCAGCCAATGCATTTGATGGAGGCTCACGGATTTTACTCTTCACATAGTCCAACACTTCTTGTTCTTCCAATGTCAGATCAAGAGACATCTTCCATTCGTGGTAGTAAGACTTTTCACGGAGCTTGTCTTCAGCTAGGAAGTGGGATGAGGAACCCATTGAGCCTTTTGTCCTTTCCCATTGTCTTCGGTGATTGCTTTTTCACTCTTGCTTGGGCTTTGTCTTCACCTTAGCTTTGAAACCATGTTAATTTTGGTATGTTCTATGCTTAAGAGAAATTTACTTCAAATTTCTTATTAACCCAATATCAATTTCCAGATTAGCAATCACAATAGCATGATAGTAAAATGCAGATAGAACATAAACATAAACAGTAGAAGACAAGCCAAGACAAGAGGACATAAGATGTGGCACTAGCGGGGGACAAACCCCAATGTGGGGAAACCCTTGATCAATTCTTCTTATAATCTTCAATAGTTCAACAGGGAGAAAGAGATAGTACAAATATACAAAACTGATATTTTATGACAGCAACATCAAACCCTAACCAACAAAATTAAAGCTGGTCAAACAGGTCAAATTTGACCTCCAATCAGCTCAGTCAATAGCCCAGTCAACTCGGCCTCCAACAACAAGGAGAAGCAGCCCAAAACAGTTCGAAAATCCTAGTCAAGCTTCGGTTAACAACAGTCAAGCTTGCGGCCAGCCCTAGCACAGTCAACGGTCAAAGAGAGGTCAAGAAGGCTGTCCAGAACTGCGGCTTGCCAAGGAGAGGCAGCCTAAACCAATCTGCACTCAGGAAGAGTCAACGCTGGTCAAAACGCTGTCCAAAACACCTTTGCAGCTGCGGTCAAACTTGGTCAACGCTGCCCTAAACAAAAAATCATTCTTCCTTCTTCGCATGTGTGAGAGAAGCAGCTCTAGAAATGCGTACCCAAACAAGAGAGGAGAGAGAAGGATGAATGTATGAGATGATGAAATAAATGGCTTTACAAAATCCAGCCAAAATCAAGAGATGATGGACGGAGTCACTCACTCATTATATGGGTGAGGGTGCATTAGCACGCTCTACTAAAAGGATAGGGTTTTATTGCTGTGCGATTGAAGGATGTTTTATTGTTGTCCGACCCTCCTGTTTTATTGTCTTATCTGTTACCTGCTGGCCAAAAGGATTGCTTGGCCTAACTAGATTAATCGGAAGGTGGGCTGGTGTTTGCATGAGGAGAGTCTACAACATGAGCTTGAAGTTCTAGACCGGTAGTGAATGAAGGAGTTGTAGTTGAACTATCTAGAATTGTTAACGAGAAAGAAGGAAGTGGAAAGGAAAGGAAGCTTGAGCTAATTCCAGCAGGGAGCATGCCCACAGTCGGAAGAAAGTGAGGATGGCCAGCAGGGAGGAACGCAACAACAAACAATCAATTACTCCCTCGGCTTATGAAGGCAGTCCAACTAGTCAGAATGAATGGGGACCCCATTGACCTAATTAACGAGGCCTAACTTTCTTGTTGGAAGGGCCCAAACAATATAAACTACTATGGATGGAAGGTCGTTGGGCTCCTTCAGGGAGTTCCCCCAGGCAGGAAGGCAACAGGGAGAAAAGTAGGGAGGAAGAAGGATAAAACAAAGCAGCAAGGAGCAAGTTGTCTTGCCTCCAATGGCTAGCCTACAGAGGGTTGGTTCAAAGGCCCCATGTAACTCAATTCATCCACCGAGGGAAGGAAGGATGGATAGAAAGCTAATGGGCCAACCAATAGAAAATAGAAAATCCAGCTAATACACTCTCCCAGCTAGGGAGGGATGGAGTTCAAGAAATTGTCGAGCCCAACTATATCTGCTAACGGTCGAGCATTCTACAACGGTTGTGGGAGTTGTAGCATTCTACATGTTTGGAGGTCTAGCGATACATGCATGCATGGTCTACTTGTGTTTTGATCCAGAGAGTTATGCTTCCTTGTTAATGCCTTGGAGGATGGTTGTTAGATGATGATGTTGATGTTTTGGTTGGATCATCATGTTGATGTTAGTAGAATGCTATGGTGTATGATTTGATGATGCCACTGTGAGAATGCCCTTGCACATTTAAGCTAACTTGACATTTCCTTTGCTTCATGTTATGGTTAGCTTCATGGTGGATTACAATGCTTATCTTCATCGTATTCTTTTCATGTGGTTTGGTGCTTGCTTGTTATGGCAAAATGCAACGCTCTCATTTTGATGGCTTGGCACATATGGAGGGCTAGATCTCTAATGCCCTAGCTCTTGTGGAGGAATATCATGCACGAACTCATTGGCAATAACTTATAGCATGGTTCTATGATGAGTGCTGGGCATGGTTCCCCTTCCTCGCATGGTTTCACATGCTCTTTGGATGATATTGCATGGTTGAACAACTGTTGAGGGTCATGATATACCTTCATGTGTTATGTTTTAAGAGTTACCCTCTACATATTTTTATGCATGATGATGATCTCGAGGAGCGTAGCATCAACGCCTTGGATCACTTGGAGGCCATTTTCTCTTGGTTGAGGGTGAAACATTCCCTCCCCTTGGGTGCACTTTCTCTTGGCACACATGTGGAGGCATTGTTTTCTTATTCTATTGTTTGATGGTTGAGCTTGGGGGTTCTCTTGATGAGTTGGCATGGTGGAACACATGTTGGGGCACTTGGAGTTGTCTTTTGTTATGTGTGGGGTTTACTTGTGACTCCTCTATCAGGCCGATCGGGATAGCCATAAGCAACATGCCCAATCAATCAAATAAGGGACATTGAATGAAAGTCCGACATTCGTTAATGATCTAATGACATAAATGGATAATAACATATATAATAGTAGCTTTTTCTGCGCATATGTTATATATGTAATTATGCATTCATTCTTTATTCTACGTAATTACGCTTTAGCATAGACATGGATAAAATCTTGTGGTCAAAGCGTATCATGTTGATAACTCAAGCTAGAATCAATATAAAAGAACTTCATAACTTGGTAAGTCTACCCAAAGTATCTTATTTTATGACGGATCTATTTTGATATTTGCTTGTTTACATCGTACCTCGCCCTTCTTAGGTTTAAGAGTCACGACTTTGCCCCTTGCTTGGTCCTCTATCTTCCATTCATGCTTGGTTAAAGTCTTCCTTTATTCCTTCCCCTCCTTCGTTGGGGAAGAGCTTAACGCCGCACCTTCCCCAATGCAAGCGGAGAAAGTTTAGGCAGAAGTTTTAATAGATAAGGGCCTAGATGAAAGAAAGGGCTTTAGATAGGGGCTCTCATGCTAGAGGAAAGGGCTATGTATTACATACAATGATCAGGCCAAAGGCGCAGGGAACCCTTAAATTCAGCGAGTTCCCTAAAGCCAAAATAGGATTCTTGACCCAAGATGAATAATAGCCTTTAGAATCCCCAAACACCAGTGTTTGATTATAAAATGTGCGTTTGGAAGCGTAAGCTGTCTCGACTAAAAAGGAGAGGGATTTCTCGCTCAACCACCAGGAGAGGGTGCATAAGCATGGCTTAACCACCAGGAGAGGAATTGGGAGATTGCTCGACTAATAAGGAGAGGGATTTCTTGCTCGACCACAGGGAGAGGGGAAGCTTTTTTATCGAACCAAATCACCCCACAATAACCAAACTTTATGTTCGGGTAATTGACTTTTGCTGGGCACCTCACCAAAAGCTATGTATTCGGTCTCGACGGTGCTTATAGCAATCGACTTCTGCTTCCTGCTCATCCATGATATCGAAGCAGAATCCAAAGAGAACCAGCACTAAGAAGTGCTCTAGTGATCCTCCACACTGCCTGCGCAGTTAGCATTCAAATAATCATGCACTTTCATATTTCCGATAGTGTATATCAATCCATGAGAGATTGTGCCCCGAAGATATCTCAGAAGATTCTTGGCACCAATCCAGTGAGGCTCAACCAAATATGAGTTCACCATGCTAATGGCAAAACATATGTCTGGATGGAAGTTCACCAAGAACATCAACGCGAATGAGTTTATGAAACTCAGTGGCATTTCCCAAATCTGGTTCGACATCACTACCATATAACTTCTGAAAGTTAAGATCCTCGAGGTAGTCACAAGCTTGCAGTTTATCATTCCACATCTGGAATCCAACTCCCTCTTAATTCTACAAATGAAAGGGTCTCCACCTATCAGAAATAGGTCGTCCTCATAAGGTGTCGGTATGAGAGGTCTATCATCCACAACCTTCGTGTAATGGTTTGGATCAGTTTCACTCCTAGTGAATGTCAGCTTCATCAGACAGCTATCAATCCTCTCATACTATGCCCGGGGTGTTTTGCTTCAAGCCATAGAGGGTTTTCTGCCACCTGTATACATGAGATTCTCGATCATGAATCTCAAACTCCTCAGGTTGTTCCGAACCTGTGGACCCGCTGCATGAGGGGAATGGTCCCCTTATAAGATTTTCCTTCGGTACATCTCAGACATGTACCTTCATGCTCTTCTTGAATTCAGGCATCCCTATCACCATCTGACTCACATTGGGTAGGGCCCCATAGGTAGACCTCCGGTGTTATAGATGCGATATGTCAATTGACATGATCCCCAATGGACCATCCTACAACTTGATACAAATTGCCAACCCTAAACCCATGAGAAAAAGCATCTTTGAAAATTCTATTTTTTTTAACACGTACCTTTCCATTGATGAATGCCACCCTGAAGCCTTTGACTTCCCTTTTCGAGATGGATACCAAGTTCTTCTTGCGATTAGGTACATAAAAGAGATTCTGTAAATGAATCGAGTTACCCTTATTAAATTGAGAGTTAACATTCCCTACACTCTTTCAGGGATAGGTGGCATCGGCTCCAAGTATAATCCCACGATTGTTTCCATCTCTACCAAATTAGAGAGTGCACCCATCTATCCGATGAAGTGCCTTGAAGCACTACAATCTATAAGCCAGATTCCCAAAGAATCTGAAGTAGAGGGCTAATACAAGATAACTCTTCGTTATCTTATCAGAAACAACATTTGATTCTTCATACCTGGGGTTCCTTGCTTTCTATGAAGAGTCGGCCATTTCCTTGATGACTTGCATTACTTGTCATTCCTTTGATCATTGAAGATTTCCATGGAATGATTGTTATCATCATCAACTGATGTGTCCTTGCCATTCGGACACTCCTTCGCATAATGGCCGAACTAGTTATCTGCCTTTCCTTTTGTCCTTTCCCAACTGTCTTCGGTGATTGCTCTTTCACTCTTGCTTGGGCATTGTCTTCACCTCAGCTCTGAAACCATGTTAATTAGAGGTATGTTCTATGCTTAGCGCAATTTATTTCAATTTTCAAGTTAGCTCCATATCTTTTCCAGATTAGCAATCACATCAGCATTAAAGTAAACTGCGGATAGAACATAAACGTAAATCACAGAAGACAAGCCAAGACGAGGACACAAGATGTGGCGCTAGCCAGGGACAAACCCCAATGTGGGGAAACCCTTGATCAATTCTTCTTATATGTTCTTCAATAGTTTAGCATAGAGAGAGAGAGAGAGA
>APFE030613680.1:121534-139425 GCA_000404065.3 Pinus taeda | reverse complement strand
TGCTGCATCTCATCACGCTTCATTAATCATGACTGTACCCATCACTGTACTGCATTATGTGCCATTGTTGCACCATGTTGCCATCCTGACCTATGTGTTGGCTGCACCTTGCTTGCTTGTTGTCCCTAGCATGCTTGTTGCCCTTTGCATGCTTGTTGTTGCATCCTAGTTGTCCCTTGCATGCTAGCTGTAACATTGCATGCTTGGTGTATTTGCTGCTAAGTACCATACCACTGTCCCAATGTTAGTTAGCTGTCCCTTGCATGCTGCTCTCCTTTGAAGATAGATGCTCCGGCTGTTTTGGTAGTTCCCAGCAGTTTTGGTAGTTCTGGCTATTCCCGGAAGTTCCAGCAATTCCGGTTGTTCTCGATAGTTCCGACAGTCTTGGTAGTTCCGACTTTTCCAACAATTCCGACAGTTTTGGTAGTTCCAACTTTATCAGCAGTTCCGACTTTTCCAGCAGTTCCGACAGTTCCGGCATTTCCGGATTTTCCAGCTCTTCCTTCTTTTTCGGCAGTTCCGGCTTTTTCGACAGTTTCGGCTTTTCTGGCTATTCTGGCAGTTCCAACGTTTTTAGCAGTTCCGGCTTTTCCAACAGTTCTGGCTTTTCCAGCATTTATGGTAGTTCCGGCTTTTCTGGCAATTCCAGCTTTTTCAGCAGTTCCGACATTTCTAGCTTTTCCGGCAAATTCGGCATTTTTGGCTTTTCAGGCAGTTCCGACTTTTCCGACAGTTCCGTCTTTTCCGTCTTTTTCGGCAATTCCGGCTTTTCTGGCAGTTGCGGCTTTTTCGACTTTTCTGGTAGTTCTGACTTTTTCGGCAGTTGCGGCTTTTCCGACAGTTCCGGCTTTTCCGGCAATTTCGGCTTTCTTCCCTTTCGATCAAGATAATGTTATTCCTTAGGATCTCTCCTCCTACTAAAACCCAAAGACAAGTAGAGAGAGGAAGAGATCTCAAGTGTGTGTTGAAATGACTTGAAGGCCACCTCTATTTGTACTAAAACGTTGAGCACATGTGGGGTTTATTTGGTTGTTGGCTGACCTTGACGAATTGTCTTATAACACAAATAAATTCATAACTCCATGAATAGTTATCGGAATTGGATGATCTTTAGATCAATCCTACACCTCTCGATGAGAGGGATCCAAGAAAAATATCAGCTGCCATAAATAATATGACCCACATGGAGTTTGGACCTAGTTTCCAATTTTAACAGTATTACATACAAAGATCAAGCCAAAGGCTTAGGGAATCCTTAAATTCAGCGAGTTCCCTAAATCCAAAATAGAATTCTTGACCCCAGATGAATAATAGCCTTTGGAATCCCCAAACACCAATCTTTGATTTATAAAATGCGCTTTTGGAAGCGTAAGTTGTCTCGACTAAAAAGGAGAGGGATTTCTCGCTTGACCACTGGGAGAGGGTGCATAAGCATGGCTTGACCACCGGGAGAGGAATCGGAAGATCACTCGACTAATAAGGAGAGGGATTTCTCTCTCGACCACAGGGAGAGGGGAAGCTATTTATTGAACCAAATCACCCCACAATGACCAAACTTTATGTTCGGGTAATTGACTTCTGTTGGGCATCACACCCAAGCCTCCTTCTGCTACCCCTTTTCCTTATTAGAAGGAATTACCCTCAAGGCATGAAATCAATGATTTCCCTAAAGACAAATCCGAGTTATTGAACCCGATGGATGATAGTAAACCTCCTCACTCATTTTCATCCTCTTCTTCTCTGCTTTTCTACCAATGGCTCGATAACCAATTTCAATGGCCATATTCACACGCTTATGCGCTATAAAATCTAAAACTTGGGACCGAACCATGTAGATTATTCTCTATGAACCTGGCCTTATATAGAGTAGCTAATAATTTCAATAGCGAAAGGGTGGCCTTCCTCGGGGATTGGGGTGGGTGGGTAAATAGTTTCCAAGGATTTAGCTTTTTTAGGGGTCATCATCGAGGAAAAAATTCTCCTCTCTTTGAAACGCCTAGACTTGATTTCTTCATAATCACTCACATTGTATGACACCATCCCTCATTCTCCTTGGTCGTCAATCGATCCAAGATGGCTTACATTGGGACCCTACGTCGATGGTGTGTTCAGTGCCATTTCTCAAGTTGTTGTTGGTTAGTTTAGTGGATAGATGGCTCAAATGTCTATCTCTTGGAATCCGAGCTGCGCTAGTCTCTAAAAGTGCTAGTCATCCAATTCAAACCAGTGAATTCGGTGCAATCCATGAAATTGAAGAATCCTCAGCTTACTAGCAGTAAGAAGAAGAATGAAAAGAAAGTCAATTTTTATGTCTTATGAACAAGGAGTTACTCAACCCCAAAATGAGAATGTTGGGAGCATGAAGGGTAAGAAGAAGGTGAAATACCCTTGTGCCATGTGCACAGGGGATCACCTGGCCCATCACTATCCACAAAAGGATGGAGTGCAAAGATTCTTTGCCCAATAGCAATGTTGTGGGGGAGCGCCTTCCCCCCCTCGATCCCGCTCCCAATCCGCGCTTCGGGCGGGAGCGACTTGGGAGCGCGCTCCTGAAAAGGGAGCGATTTCGGGAGCACGCTCCCTAAAAAAAAATCGCTTCCTTCCTTTTTGGGAGCGTTTTGCCTTTTTTGCAAATTTTTTTTTTGCAATGATGTTCCAAATGCAATTTTTTTCAAGGAAACAAATAAGTTTTTAGTGGGGCAGCTTAATGATCAAGTCTATGGCCCTAGTATTGATATGCGATTCATGGTAATGTCAAATTCTTGACAAACCTCCAATGGATACATTTATGAGGGCATGGACATGGCCTAAGAGGCCATCAAGACTTTCTTTAAGGCAACCTCTGGGAAGAATGAGTAGAAACTCCCCCACAAAAACCACAAGTCTTGGACTATATTTGCATGGTCACAACTCACCATATGTCTTCCCAAGAAGCTCACATATCTCACTTCCCCACCAACTCTAAGGTTAATATGATTCAGGATAATATGAGGTAGGTGTCTCAGGCTTAGAATAAAATAATATTATTTCTCTTTGCCCCCCTTTGAGCCCCCTAAGCCCCCTTTCTTTCCTCTCTTGTGGAATGGTAGCCGCCTATATTTTGTCCTCCATTTGCAGCTCGTTTTGTATTTTTATTATTATTAACCCTCAGCGTGTGATAGTTATTACATCGTTTAACACTCAGCCTTTCATTATATGCACATATATGCATTGCTAATCCAGGGATCAAAACTGGGGTATTAGATGGTACATCATCATCGTCCTTGTAACTGGTTGAGAAATGTGAACTAGCTAATCATCCTCAACTGTGTGCCACACTGCAACAATATGATCTCTCAGCTTTTCAACTTTCATGAGATAGCTTGCTACTATATCTGTTTTGCCCAAGCAAGCAGTGGTGGGCTTGTTCCTTAGGAGCATCTTCTTGGATATGTTCACACTTTGATACAGGGTTCCTAAGGCATCTTACATACCTTTGGCAGTCTTTGTCCCAACGACATGATGAATTAGGGGATCCTTAATTGAATCCATTAGGTTTTGCTTCATACCTACTATCTTCTTGTTGTCTTGCTAGATATTTGCAATCTATAAGCGATGCAACTTCCTTCTTCATATGATACCATAAATATTCTGTTTTTGGAGGTTCTTAAAGTTGGACACTGCCTCCAACAAGTGACTCTCTTACATACAGGGAATGTCCATTACTGCAGCTTCATTGAACAAACTTCATTCTTGGCTAACTGGGTCAACTAGGGTTTCACACCCCAAAAGTATTCTCAGTCGCATATGCTAAACATTGGCACAGATCTTTCAATCATTGAAGCTTGGACATACTGCACATTGAAACCCTCTGACAATTGAACATTGGCACATATCTTTCAGTGATTGAAGCTTGGACATACTGCACACTAAACCCTTTGACAACTCTCTACTCTAGATAACTTGCCTCTCCATACCTGGAATTTGGGAGATTTTAGAAACTGTGCTTTGATACCATTTTGATTTTCCAAACCATGGGAAACAGATTCTGCACTCTAAGAATTCCTACATGAAACTAAACAGTAAAATCTTAAAGCTACTAAAAAATGCACCCTGTAATAAATGCTAGAATCTATAGAGTTAGCAGGCTACTCCCCAACAACCCACTATTTTGACTAATGCTTTCCCCCAACAATAGCAAATGGTTGCCGAAAATCTTACCCCTCCATAAGGGGGCACTACAGGTCCTCCCCCCAAGAGAGTGGATCGTTAGAAGCCAGGGTCTTTATGATGGATCACGCAGTAAATTTTTCAACTTGTGCACACACCTATGAGCCATCTAGGAGTGGTCATATAGATAACGATATAGTTACATCATTCATGAGTGGAGGCCCTTTGCATATTGAGAAGCCTTCAGTTGATATAGTGCTTCACCCTCCCAAGTGTGTACTTCATCGAACAACTCACAATCTTAATACACAGGTTGGCTATAATTATAGTATTGTGAAGGACTTATCTCATGCACCTTGTGCCATGTTGGCCCTAAAAGTATTGTAGACATGTCCCCTATCAAAAAAAAATTATTAACCACTATCGGTGGGGTTTATCCCTCAGATAATTGATTGATAACCTTCGATGTGGATGCTAATACACAGTGTCTCCTTTACTTGATTGCCTTTGAAATCACTGTCCATGCCTATGGGTACAATATTCTTGCCAATGGTGAATGAGGGAGCATCGACTTGCATTATTTCCATGTCATGGTGGAAGTCTTTAGGCTTGCTAGTGCTTGTTCAAACCAATATTAGTTTCTTTGCTTTTGCTCAGTTAATTGGCTACAGAACTCGAAGTGATGCCCCCGCCCCTTCCTTACCAAAACTATGAAAGGGAAATAGCAGAAGAAAGGGAATAGCAGAAGGGCCTTCTATCATTCTATCTTCGTCCGTGGGGAATGTTATTGCCTTTAATGCTTTAGCCACTAGGGGTGCTAGATATACTTAAACTGGTGTTTCTTCCTCTCCTGCCTTAGGTGCCTTTACCCTCGCCTACATCTTTACTGCTTCCACCCGGACATCAATGGGCTTTGACCGGTTATGGATCTTCAATGATCTCTTCCTACACTCTATCTGACTTTTTTTATACCCCCATTACTTCAATAGGTTATGCGGATGGTGATTCTTCAACAAGATCAATTGGCTCCAGTGCCATTGCTATCTATGGTTATGAAACTGCTAGGTCAAATACAAGGTGTGGCGCATCTTGCTTCTCTTTGTAATCTGGTCTGTGGGCTTCTTCTTTTACCTCCCGTGCGATCTGGGGATCTCCTGCCTTATACTGCAATCTTAGGATCTCCTGGCTTTCCCACTACAGGGGACTTTGCAATTCGATTTGCTCGAACTAGTGGGTCTATTGGTGGATTTAGAACTACCTTTTCAAGTGGAAGGAATGCAATCTTTGCCTCTAGGTCCTTTGCCTCCACATCCTTTGTGGCTTACATTGAAACTTCAAGGGGCACCTATGCTGGTTCTGAAATTGGGATTGACTAATATGCCGCTAGGTTAACTCCTGCTCCCTATGGCTCTACCACTGGGGGGTCTTATGTCTTTAATATAATAGACATAAGAAATTCCCAATAGACCAAAACTTGGTTAGAGTTTAATAAAAGCTAGCAAGGGCGGCCACACAATGTAAAAGAAAACTCAAGCTGGCAACAATGTACATTAATCAAAACCCCAATAGATGAGTGGTAGCTTCCAGGAAGAAGCATTTTGCAAGCTCAAAGCATTCCCATGATTGTATTTCGATTAGCTTCAATCAAAATGATGAAAGCAAGATATAACCAAGAGAATTTCACTTATAGTGAAAATAGCCATAAAGTTTTCCTTGGTGCCCCAAAAACCTCATTTTACCATAATTTCCAGCAAGCTCACAAATGCCATTGTTGCCATGGTTCTGAGTGTAGTGGTTTAATACCCCAATTCCACCAGCAATCTTGGTTCTACAAACTAGTTTGGAGTAGGATTCTTTTCACAAATTCACCGTGCATCTCTCAGCTCGAAGTGTAATATGATTTCAATTTTCAACCATCAAAAGAATACAAAGAAAAATAGGAAAAATGGTGAGCAAACAGGCATACTGATTTCTTTGCACAAGGCATGCTAAAACCGGATCAAAATCAAACAACCAAGGCTTGGATTTTGCTTTACCATTTCAGTGAATTTACACAGTTAGCGAGAAGTGCAAATCATGCACATAAAAGCAGAGTATGTAACCCCAACGCAGATTGGAAGCATAAAACGTAGAGAGACATACACTTACAGAGTTGGATTTCTCCATCTTGGACTCTTCACATTACTCTTGCCCAAAATACTATGATGCACAAGGAGATACAAAGCATGGCAACAACATTTGTATTCAACATGATTTTCCCACCAAATTTCATGAAGCATCTCTGGGCATTACGCTGCCTAAGAAATTTACTTTAACTAGAATGCCAACACATACACAGATAGTGTCATTTTGGGCATCTCACAGTCTCTATTCATACTTCCTCAGAAATCATATTAAAACAGACATTCATGGCAATGTTATAACAGAACAATATTCATGTCATTCATGGAGACTCCTATTTATGAACATAAAATATTCGATAAATAAAACCATACTTCATTACTTGAGAGCAGAGATAGTTTATTCATCAACACAAAAAGAATTCCAGAATAGAAGGAACACCACTTATCTTATAAACAAACTGGTCCAAGGCAACTGACTAAGTGTGAGCAATTTTCCACCCAACTGTAGGCAGTCCTCTATGGATTCCACCCCCTAGCCGGGCTATGAGACCACCAAGGTGAAGGGAAATAGTTTCAAGACTCTAAGGTCACTCATCCCGTCCCAAAATGCTTCCAAGACCAACCAAGAAACTAAATAGATAGTGATTTTACTAATATTACAGTCGGCCCAGCTATGGCACTCCCTCTAGAGTCTATACTGCCACATACAAGACTACAACACAAGAAGAGACCCCCTTCTCTACTCCACAGTACCTCAGGAATCCTATAAGTGCTATTCAGTATGTGCAGTAAGAGCCCATATTACTGTCTACTTTTATATTTCATGTTAGCAGAATTTGGTTCTTGGACATTTAATGATTGGCAATCTAGAGGGATTATGGATATGATTCTCTACTAAGCCTGGTCTCTCTTGCTACACTGCAGTCTCCTCTACATTATCTCTGTAGTTGTTCCTCCTTCCTTCCATCATTCTCCACAAGGTTCTGCTGGTTTCCTTTCATGGGAAATAATCTTCTATCCTAAAGAGAGTAGATCCCTCCCAAGAAGATTCCTCCTTGTCTATTCGAATTTTCCTCCTTCCCCATTCGAATTCCCTCCTTTCCCTTCTCTATGAGAGGGAAGGAGAGTCTTATTCTAACTCTTCATGGGTGCATGAAAGTAGGGAGTAGTTAGGCTTTCCGAAAAGGATGAAGGCATTTGGCATCCTCACCTCATCCACTCTCATGATTTCATGAAAATGAAAGCTAGGTCTTCTAACTATCCACCAACAACATGAAAAGAGTGAGGGTAAGGCTTTACTTGCCATAGCTTGCTTCTTGCTTGCTTCGGGCAGTCTTTCTCATATGGAATACTTGATCATAAAAATTAGCTGTCTTTCGCGAGTATAAAAAGTTATACTCCCTTGCTGACTACTCCCATTCATATTGAATACTTTAAAAAGACTATTCTCAAAGTGATAGCTTAGAGCTAGCTTGCTTGCCTGACAACTTGAATTCAATCCGTCTAAACAAGTTAGCCTCCCGCATCTCAGGGTTCTGGCTTCCTGTCTTCTTTCTTTCTGTCTTTTAGAAGCTTGCTTACAGTCGTCGAGTGATATCCTTTGCTTACTTGTTTACAGAATCACTCCCTTTCTTTTAGTGCAGGAATCCTAAGGAACTGCATGTAGGTTTTCCTATCTGAGTACTTGCATGAAAGAGCATAGACGTCTCCAAGCTCCCTGTAATATGGTGCTAGGCTATGTCTAGTCTCTCTTGTTGCTTTGGTAAAGAGTTCGCTAGGGTGGTGGCTGTGAAGTTATAGCTTGGTGCTTTCTGTATAATCAGAATTCATACTTAAGGAGAGCTTGCTCGCTTCGCTTGGCTTTACGATGGGGAGCTAACAAATGCTCCCTTGTGCTTGGCTCGCTTTACTGGAGAAGAACCACTTGTTTAGCTTCTGGTTGAGTCAGAGAATACCTGACGACCTAATGCAAGAGCCAAATAAATTGACCTGTGCCTACCTGACAACTATAATGAATGAGCATCAGAACCACTCGCTCTGAAAGGGCTATGTTTATATACTTGGTTTCTTGCTTTCTGTGATTTTCTTATAGCTCCTTTTCACCTCTACACTCCAGGTTGTTGGCCTAGGAAGCTTACTGTTATAGCTTCTTTTGCTCTCCCTTCCACTCTAATGATCTATATGTTACTATCTTTCTGGTTCTACTTCTGGATAGCTTGCATGAATGAGCTGATTGTCTTCTTTCTGGCTTTCATAAAGAAGTGTGCATTAAGAAGCGAGCATGAACGAGCAGCCTGGCTTGCTTTATTGAATTACAGATCTGAACTTGCCTTGCTTAGAGCGGAGCTGGCTTCCAAGACTCGAATGAGGTCTTGAAAATCCTCTCACAACTAGCCAGCCTGTCTTCTGGTGTTAGGTTTTGTCTCCCTTTTAGTTGGTTACGGGGCTAGGTCTGATAAAGGCAGCTTCGCTTGGTACTAGCCTTAAAGAAAGCAAGGAAGGGTTTGCTGCTAGGTCTAGTCTCTCTTGTTGCTTTGGTAAAGAGTTCGCTAGGGTGGTGGCTGTGAAGTTATAGCTTGGTGCTTTCTGTATAATCAAAATTCATACTTAAGGAGAGCTTGCTCGCTTCGCTTGGCTTTACAATGGGGAGCTAACAAATGCTCCCTTGTGCTTGGCTTGCTTTATTGGAGAAGTACCACTCGTTTAGCTTTTGGTTGAGTTAGAGAATACCTGACGACCTAATGCAAGAGCCAAATAAATTGACCTGCACCTACTTGACAACTATAATGAATGAGCATCAGAACCACTCGCTCTGAAAGGGCTATGTTTATATACTTGGTTTCTTGCTTTTTGTGATTTGCTTATAGCTCCTTTTCACCTCTACACTCCAGGTTGTTGGCCTAGGAAGCTTACTGTTATAGCTTCTTTTGCTCTCCCTTCCACTCTGATGTTCTATATGTTACTATCTTTCTGGTTCTACTTTTGGATAGCTTGCATGAATGAGCTAACTGTCTTCTTTCTGGCTTTCATAAAGAAGTGTGCATTAAGAAGCGAGCATGAATGAGCAGCTTGGCTTGCTTTATTGGATTACAGATCTGAACTTGCCTTGCTTAGAGCGGAGCTGGCTTTCAAGACTCGAATGAGGTCTTGAAAACCTCTCACAACTAGCCAGCCTATCTTTTGGTGTTAGGTTTTGTCTCCCTTTTAGCTGGTTACGGGGCTAGGGCTGATAAAGGCAGCTTCGCTTGGTACCAGCCTTAAAGAAAGCAAGGAAGGGTTTGCTGCTAGATGGAGCATGACTTATTTTATCGGGTTATTAGCGGGAAGTGGTTGTTGCAAGCAATTACTGCTATAGGAAGGGAAGGAATCCTATATATATATATATATATTATATATATATATATAATATATGATATGCGATGAATAAAGGTGGCATATGGGTGGGTCCGTTTATAGATGTTATATGTTGAATGCACCTTTGATTCATGCCTTTTTCCCGAGATAGAGATGCATCCACCCTTTGATGCCATGATGATGGGTGCACTTATCCTTTCAATGCCATGATGATAGGATGATGTGGTTTCGATGCTAGTTGGATACGTTGGATGAGGATGATACGTCCTTCATCAATGCGGTAATGAAGAGCAATGGGTCTTGATGCCGCGAGTGGTGAGGGATTACAATGATGGGCTTGGTGAAAGAGATGGATGGTGTCGTAGTAGTCGATCGAATAGGTGTTGTTAGCCACACGTTCAAGCTTGATTAGTGCTACAACTACTTATTGGGCGATCTCTCTTGGAAAAAATACTACTTCTCTCCAATGAACGAATATCACATCCACTAGCCATAAGTAACCGCAATATGTAGTTCTTGATGTCACCACTTGTTATGCATGAATTCCCAAAGATAAGGCCTCTCCTTCCAACCAAATAACAATTATTCATCAAAGAAGAGAAATAATAGCTATGATGAGGGATGCCCCTCACTGTGAGAGGTAAGTCGAAGAGAATACAATAATAAAGAAATTCAATATAGTTCGAAAATAGTCAATCTACTAGATTTTATCTAAACTTGCGAAAGGGTAAATCATTCCTATAGCAAGTTCTCCGAATGCATCCCAATTCGAGTAAGGGGAGTCAGCTTCTTCTCTATAGATGATGGATGGAAAAACTAGGTTCGATCCAACTCCTTCTTTTAATGACATAACCTGAAAGGTTCACTTCACCATACCTCTTATATTCTATTCTTGTCATATCGTAATCCATTTCACTCTACCCTTCTCATTTTTACTTGGTATCCTACCTAACTAATCATAGGCACCCCACCTACCTGCGAGACATACTAGGCTAGGCACTATTGCCATGCATGCCTACCTTAGCATATTACTTACGAGCTCGGGTGACCCATCCTTCCTTATCTTCTGCTCAGGCTTTGAGGGGAAGATTTCAACCCTGAGCACTCCTAAAGAGAAGTGTATCTCTATTACTTGCCTTCCTTTCATAGTAACTACAGTGAAAGGGATATCTTTATGAAAGAAGAAAGGTTAGGTATTTACTGAATGGGGCAAGGTCCGACTCTTTCATTCCCAAAATGGGAGAAGGTCAGGCTTTGTCCTTCATAGAATGGGTTGTCGATGGTCTTCCTTATGCCTTGTCAACCCAAATATTCATATATAATGATAGGAGCAGTATCAGAGCTGATAGCAGTCGCAAGCCAGTAGCAGTAGCTAGTAAGTTCCTCTAGAAGCATAAGAGGATTGACTCAATAGATTGACTACTAGATAGACTCACTGGGGGGTGACTCACTAGAAGATAGCTGTGACTCACCATAATCATGAGAGCACACGTAGGAATCAGGAGCACTCACCGGAAGCGGTACGTCAGAATTGAATAGAGCAGTGAACTAGACATGAGTAAGGAGCAGTTGGCAATGACTAGAGCAGTGAACTAGCAATAGCCTAGCCATATCCACTAGCAATGAGAGCTTGATTAGCCATGAATGAGTAGGAGCAGTAGCCAACGAGTAGCAGTAGCAGAGCCATTAGCGGAGAAAGTAGCAGAGTTAGCGAATTCCTTTAGAACGAATAGCAGTAGCACTAGTAGAGCCAGTAGCAAGCTAGTATGGCTACACCTTACTAGTACTAGCACGACGATAGCATTTCGATAGCACTCCTAACCGATAGTACGATAGCACTCCAAGCAACTAATAGTATGATAACACTCCTAGCCCACTAGGATGAATAGGATTCCAAGCGACATTCGATTATTTCCTAGCCCAATGTCTCTATGTGTCTTCTCCTCTAGAACGAGTTAGCAAGAGGCAGTACTAGTATAAAGAAAATAGTGGAAAAGCTAGTAATAGAGGAGCCAACTGAATACTTACCTTACCTGAAGGCCTTACCTGCTTTTCGGCACTGCTTACTTATTTCCGCTTGCACTAGAATCTCTTCTTGGTTCTCGGCGGAACCAAAACCAATCTGAGAGATGCATAGTATTGCGAGGGAATGGGCCTTTCTTATCTCCATTCTTGTGCGACTGAGAGGGGAGCAGTCAATCATCCATTTATATGCGACCGAGAGGGAGCAACCTTCAAACCGGTCATATGGATTGCGACCAAAGGGAGCTGTGATGACATACAATCATCAAAGTCAATTAATCTCCCTGTCCAAAGATAGCATAAAGAGAATAACACTGTGGTAATTCCTTACTGAGGTAACTAGAAGAGAGCCTAGATCTTAAGTCAACTGTCTTCCCCAAAATAAGAAGAGGGTGTTTTGCCCTCTCTCAAGACTAAGATCGAGTGCCTAAAGGATATCCCTATCGGTGGGGTTGAGACCTTAACCACAACAACAAGCAATTCTCACTTCCATAATTTTTCCCTTTTTCCCGGGAGGCATGTAAGCTGTATCCGTTCAATTAGCATAAATTTGTTCTGGGTCAGATCAACCGATCGATGCATACGAGAACTGTGAAAATTCGAGAATCCCACCTGAATGAACTACTGCAACAACTGATTAAACTTATCCTATCTGTTAATTACCGAAACAAATTATCAACTGCTTCCTACAACAAATATCGAAGCTAATACAACTGCAACCTTCACTTAATTAATTAATTTGCCCAAAACAAGAACATAACAATAGAGAAAAATCCACACAAGTGGCACAATATTTTTTGGACAAATGTCCCCGGAAAAACCCGATGCAGGAAAACCGGTGCAATAGCTCTGAGGGTTTTATATTATTAAGTAGTAGTTTCTGAATACAACTCTGGATGCCCTTTTGACAATCCAGTTACAGAGAAAATAAACTAGTAGAAAAACTTAGTGAGATTACCTCACTCTATCTGACAATCCAGTTACAGAGAAAATAAACTAGTAGAAAAACTTAGTGAGATTACCTCACTCTACCCGACAATTCCTGGTTGTTCCCGTAGATGAACCAACTATCCCTAGCTATGTCTATACTGGCTCTGCGTAGGCATTGCGTCAGCCTCAAAAGGCTCTATGTCATCCCAACTGGGAAACGTCTTGCCTCCTGGAGCAGTTTCCAGCCCTCCCAGCTCAGAAATGTCAGCTCCTCTGCAAAACTCAGACTTTTCTCTCTGGATGACTGCGTTGTCTCTGCATGAGCCCTTCTGGCTCAGTCTCAAGTTCTGCGTGGGCCCTTCTTGCTCAGCGTCAAGCTTTGCATGGGCCCTTCTAGCCCAACATCAACCCTTCTGATGTCTCCCTGCCTCTCTACGTTGTTTATCCTGGGTCCTGGAGAAGATATTCCAACCCAACTATCCCTGCCCCTCACCGCAACAACTCACTATTGAAATTCTCCCGACAACTTCTCTGCTCTGCTTCAGAAAATCAATTCTCTGAACTCTCTGTGTGTTTTTCCAAGTGACCCTCAAGCCTCCTTAAATAATCTCCTCGTTGACATTCAACAGCCTAGATTAGAAGTTAATCAATGGCTAAGATCATTTCTACTTGATCCTCCTCTTCTTCTAGAAGTTACACCCACAGTTTATATTAATTCCCTTTAATTATTTTATTTTCCTAAGTTTAAACTTAGGGTCCCTTTAAAAATAATTAATTATTTTAATAAAACTGTTTATGGGTTCTTTGGAATACAATGTGCCCAAGCCTGCCTGCAAAATTTGAGACTTAGAGCACATCCGATGCTACCAGAAATCAGCGAGAACCTGCCCTTCCGAGTCCATTATTGACGTATTAGGGAGAGGGAAACAGCATGAATGACCTTGACTCACTTATTCAAAGTTGGGTTATTTACGTCAAATAATTGATTCATGTCACATCATTGCGTCAATTGTGCAATGTATGTAATGGAACAAGCATCACTTGTCTCTGAACGCCCTATCATTTTGGGAAGTGAAAGAGCACGTCGGAAAAGACTATTTGCTAGTGCTAGACTCTACAGAATCTATTTGGCACGCTGACTCCGAAAAACGTTTGGTGATGCTAGGAAGAGGACTATACTCCTGGGGAATAACTAGTGAAGAAGGGTGATTCGCAGGAACTGGACCAACGACATGAAGGACCCAAGGGATCTCGAACTAACGACATGCCCTAAACTAACGATCTTGTAGAGGTATCTTGAACGGCTTCAGGTCATTCCTTGCCTCCCTCGAAGGGCACGATGCTCAAAGTTCATTCAGTTCATGTGTCTACCCGCTACTAATGGTGGATGGTGACTATGTATTGGTAGCCGCTGTAAGTGACCTTTCCTCCCATAGCAGCTTTTCTCTTATCTCATTGGCTCCTCTCTACAAGTTGGCGCCTGCCTTTCCTCTCCCGAAAGGGTTGTCCTCGCCTTCCTTGTGTCAGGCGAGCCCTCTCGTCCTCGGCCTCTCCGAAAAGGTAGTGGAATACGACTTTCTTCATTTCAGTGGGTTTTATCTTGGTTCAACCAATCTGTGGTATGAATACTACCGGGTGTGGATACGACAAGCACTCCAGATTGATTTCCCCCCAGATCTATGCTCTAATTGATCCCCTTTAGACGATTAGATTGGTACCCTTAGAAGGATTGATACGAGTAAGTAACATATGTAAAATACTACAGGTATAATTAGTTTTGTAATGCATGGAGAAGTTGACTGTTCTGTTCTACCATTACTACTATAACAAGAATATCAGATTAGTAATGGTGATACTACAGAAGTATTGGTAAGGTTGATCAAGCATGATACCTATCCAGCTTCATTAACTAGGTGCTTGTACTTAGCTTCATGATTACACTAGTGAAATGAGCAATATATATCGTTCTTTCCATAATTTAGCTTGATTGAGCTCTGTTCTTAGCTGAATGCTTGTAAATCACCCGACTCTGCGCGTACTTATATAGTAGGAGTAAGCTAGCTTTCACTATGATATAGCTTTTATTCTACTCTATTCAACTATGTGTTTATCTGTATAGAGCTTACATATCCGTATTAACTCACATATGGTGAAATATAATGGTAATCACCCATTCCAATCACACTTAGTACTAAACATTATGTGGTTTCACTAAAGGTGCTTGTGTTTCCATAAGAGATACATGTTGTATTACGCTGATACTTAAGAATCACTAGTACTATTCAGCTTAGTAAAAAACATCATAACTAGCTTATACTATCCATTATGTTCGAGCATCATTGATTACTAGAAGCTTACTAGTTAAGATCAGCTTACAGCTTGGAGGTTACGTTTGAGTAGTGGTAAGTGAAACATGACCCTTGTAACTATCAGTATAAGTACTATTGTATTCATTATTTCACCTTACTGCTTCTATTACACTTATCTGTTAGATCTGTTCCCATTAAGAGCTGTAATCATATAGGTAACTAAGACTATGTATTAAGCAGCTTACTGTTAATTAGGGTAGTACTAATGGTAAACAAGCAAAAGCTTATATGGTTACAACTGCTTGGAACTAGTACAAGATCATTGAGTTAGTAGAGTAGCTGGTATCCATAATAATTACGAACTAAGAGAGAAACCCTTGTAATGATAAGGGTAATTAGAGCTCTCGTAGTAAGTAAGCATCAGTACTATCACCTTATTGAAGCTTAACCTAATTATCTCTACATAATAAAGCACTTACCTTAATAAAAATACAATGTATAAAACTCATAAGTATACCATAACCAAGCAAGCTCATCTTAATCAGTGGTTACCTGTAAGCTCAATACATCTTGGTAGTAGTTCTATCTCTATTCATTGCCCTTACTCTAAACTGAGCTAATCAAAGCGTACTAGTAATTAACATGGACTGTGTTTCCCTAATTAGTACAGAGTGTATTCCACTATTCCTAAGCATAGGATCACAAGTATTGCTGTATCCTGCTAATGTATAACTTTAACATGGTATGAACCTTACTTTATACAGTGTTTGATTACTACAAATATGTAAGAGCTACTACTTAAGTGATACGATCGGTCCTAGTGACCTTATTCTCGTAATCAGTTACATGACTAATTACAGATAAGCTATACCCATGATCATCTCTGTAGTTATATTCAGCTCGTATTAAGCTTATAGATCTGCTTATAGTACAATGGGATGAACAGGTGTATCCAGGTAATAGTAAGCAAAGGTCAATGGTTTCATTATGATTACTGAAGTGCAAACACCATTACTTCAATAGATGCGAAAGTGATATCACTAGTTTTGTTACAAGGGCTAATACTAACATGGTTAAGGTTTCCATATAGCTCTTGTTTGTAATATAAGCTAAGCTCATTAGGCTCTAATTCCCATTATGGTGATGTTCTAATATCATACAAAGGTTCAGCGACTAGTTCTCAATGAAAAGAGTTATGCCGAGCAAGTCTGAGTAATGGGAATCATAGTATCCCTATAATTAGAACAGTATGATGTTTATAGAGAACGTGATTGGTTGTGTTTACCTAATCAAAGCTACGTATCCACTATTTACAAGCATATAAGTAGCTTGTGTTCTCTGTATTTACATAATCAACATAAGCTTACAGATCATCTGTAACTTGTCTTAGAGCTTGAACACGATATGGAGAGTACAAAGCCCATAGTACTCATGTATGAAACAGCTTACAAGATCGAACTAAGGGGAACACATCAAGCTTATAGTGGTTAGAATCACATGTTATATATAATTAGGTCAAATATGTAGATCCATGAATAGGATAAGAGTGTCAACACTGGTTATGTCTTAGCTTATAGTGTTTACTGATCTCATGTTACTCATTTCCAGAAATAGTGTAGTATCTCTATTACTCGCATTACAACAAGTGATTAGGTGAATTACTAGTAGGAAGATTATGGGCATAGAGTATATATAACACATCAGTATCATTGCTTACGGTGCTTGAATCTATACATACACTCTAGTAATTGATATGAGTTTAATCTGGAACAGCTGGAAATAGAGCCTGTACTATGACAGATATGAGTAGAATGTAACAATGAAGCTCACTAGTAACAAAGCTAGTATCAATCCCATGTATTCCAAGTAGCTGGTACCTGTATTCACAAGGATTAGCCATAAGTAATACAAATACTTATATCAATTATTACGGTAACACTCACCCTATTAAGGGAACTAGTATCATAGGTTAGTTATGGGAATGCTTACACTTCATGATATTGTAACAAGTAACCTGTTTCAATTAGAGTAACAAGTGTTGATAATTATGGATATCCTTATATTCCAGATACCCTAACAAGCAATGCTTTCATATTAGGTACTATGTGTGACTAATTACTGGAATAGCTTACTCATCCATTGTTTAAGCCGAGCATTGCTCAGGGCTAGGTCACAAGCTTGCCGATGTTCATCAGAAAGCTTGCAAGGCATGCCACATCTAGGCATTTCTAGCGTCCAACCACTCAGGGTTAAGGCCGTGGGACTGGAAGACCATTCAGTAGTGCTCAACAAATTAATGTTAAATCTCCTCTTGTCTTTTCGTCTGACCCAGGGAGGTTTTGAGGGCGAAAATGTCTTCCTCAACTTCTTTGGTGGCCAGGGCTTTGAAAAAGGATTTGGTGGGCATGTCTCCTAAGTTGAGTTAGTGTAGTTGTGCACGCAGTTGGGCGCCTCTCAATCGGAGAACATCCTCCACCTGCAGTGTCTCACAGCCGGGCGCCTCTCACCAGGAGGACATCCTCCACTCGCAGTAGATGGCGTAGCTTAGATGCCCAAGATTTCTTGTCCTCATCATAGGGGTCCAATTTAGCCCTTCCATGAGCCCTCGAGCTTTCTACACACAACATA
Organism: Pinus taeda; assembly: GCA_000404065.3. Taxonomy (NCBI): domain Eukaryota; kingdom Viridiplantae; phylum Streptophyta; class Pinopsida; order Pinales; family Pinaceae; genus Pinus; species Pinus taeda. The sequence goes on along the minus strand of APFE030613680.1, from coordinate 121,910 downwards.
ATTACGGTTCCGACAGAATTTTATCAAACCTATTAGCTATAACCCTAGAGAAATGCTACTATTATGGAAATGGTGTCCTCCCACTAGGTGCTCCAGCTAGAGTCCTAACGTGGTCAAGGGATCAAGTTCCATACGATATGAATGCAGTGCAAACACCCAGGGCTATTAAGGTGGGAAACATTGATTTATAATGCAACGGGTTCAAGCCATGCGCATCTGCTTGGCTTGGCTCCCTAGGAGATAGAACACCAGATGGACTGGTGGTCAGAAATAGTAGTAGTGCCCCCCACATGGACAAGAATGAACCTGGTTGAATCGAAAAATAATTTTATGCATCAGAAGGAGAGCCTTTCTAGCCTCTGGTAAATATACTCAG